>PVKP010004342.1:0-13509 GCA_004027715.1 Plecturocebus donacophilus | reverse complement strand
TTTTTTTTCTCTCCATTTGGTTGGTAAGTCTTCCTCCATTCCTCTATTTTGAGTCTTTGTGTATCCTTGCATGTGAGATGGGTCTAGATACAGCATACCCAATGGGTTTTAGCTTTTTATCCAATTTGCTTGTCTGTGTCTTTTGATTGGGGCATTTAGTCCATTTAATTTTAGGATTAATATTGGTATATGTGAGTTTGACACTGCCATTTAATGCTAGCTGGCTGTTTTGCCCATTAGTTGATGTAGATTCTTCATTATGGTGGTGCTCTTTACCTTTTGGCATGTTTTTGGAATGGCTGATACTGGTTGTTCCTTTCTATGTGTAGTGCTTCTTTCAGAAGCTCTTGTAAAGCAGGCCTGGTGGTGATGTAATCTCTGAGTACTTGCTTGTCTGCAAATAATTTTATTTTTTCTTCACTTATGAAGCTCAGTTTGGCTGGATATGAAATTCTGGGTTGAAAGAACCATTTTATAGATATGGTCACCCATTTTTGTAAATGCTGTTACCATGTGTGTCAGTATGCCTCATTAAAGTGATTCATTTTCCAAATTTCCTTGGCTGGGGAGAGAATGTCATAGGCCTCACCTTTAACCTTTCTTCCTGTGGGTATCAAACATGAATAGATATTGAAGGGATAAGGAATAATCTTACCCTGGCCTATTATGTAGAAACTGGAGTATCAAAGACATTCATTTGAGCTTCTTGAACCTGTAACCTATACTGAATAACAGAGAGTCAAAATAGGGGGATGGATACTGAGAAGCAGTCATTTTTTACCTAGAGGTTAATGTTGTGATTACTAATAGTGAAGTTTGAAAGAAGAAAATCTCTTAAAAAGGATGCACAATTTAGTTTAAAAGGGCCAAATTATGAATAGAGATTTCTGTGAAAGAGTTAACTTCTTAGGTATTTTTATCTTGGAGTGTGTGGAAATTTTGGTATACTATATTTTTAAAAATACAGCTAGGAAGCAGGCAGGGCAAGATGGCTCAAAACAAGCCTATAGCAATCATCCCCTTTATAGGAATAACTCATTGAGCAACTCTGCACACAGAACAATCACCTTCATTAGAACCAAAATTAACTGGGACAGTATGTTGGCTGTAGTAGGGTAAAGCACCAGGGGTCCTAGGGTCCTTGATTCCTGGCCTTGGTTCTTGGATAGCATTGCTGGACCTGCCCTTGGCCAGACAGAAGTCAATTGTCCTGATGGGAAAGAATCAGGACTGTTGGCATTCACCATAGGCTGAATTAAGAGACTTTAGGCCTTAGTAAACATTGGAGCTTGCCAGGCAGTACTTGCACAAAGCAAATACTTTTCTTTGTCTTATCATGAATATATCTGGTAGGTGATACTATTTTTTTCTCAGGCCAGTAATTCTGATTTTCAACGATTAAGAGGCACCTACTGTTTTGGTTTAACTTTTTTTATTCAGAAAATTCTCATTTGTACACGAATACAGATAGCAATAAACTAGAATGTCTGTGATGTTTGAATCACACCATGGATACAATGTAAATGCAAAGAAAGAGGACTGGTGTGGTGGTGGCCACAGGAATAAACTTCTCTGCTTGAGGAAAGGAGAGAAAAGATCAGGAAGGACTTGGTCTGGTGGCTTGGGTGTCAGCTCAGCCACAGTACAATAGAGCAGGAGGTTGATTCCTAAGCTTCCAAACTCCAGGTTATGGTTCCTGGATGGTATCTTTGGACTCACTCGGGATAGAGAAAAACCCATTGCCTGGGAGGAAAGAACCAAAGCCTGGCTAGATTTGCCATCCATTGATTGTAGAGCCCTAGGTCCTTGAGTGACCATAGGCGGTAGCCAGGAAGCGGCCTTCGATGAGACCCAGAGTGATCACTGTGGGCCTTTGGTGAGACCCAGTCTTATGCTGCTTTAGGCTCGCACCCAGCACAGTCCATGTGGTGGTGGCCTCAGGGGCACTTGTATCACCACTTCCCGAACTCCAGGCAGCTCAACAGAGAGAGAGAGAGAAAGAGAGACAGAGACAAAGACAGAAAAAGATTGAAACTCCATTTGTTTAGTAGAAATTAAGGAAAGAGAACAAGACTCTCTGTCTGATAATCCAGGGAATCTTCTGGATCTTACCAAGACCACAAAGGTCTTTGAAGTAGAAAAACATCAAATAAAAATATCTAACAATGACTCTTAAAGAATTAAAAAAAACAAGAGCAAGCCAGACCAAAAATTAGTTCAAGAAAATAAATAATAACAATCAGCACAGAAATAAATGAAACTGAAAGGAAGAAAACAAATACACATATCAATAAAAAAAGTTTTTTTTTAAGAAATAAACAAAATCAACAAACTATTACCTGGACTAAGAAAAATAGAGAGAAAACCCACATAAATAAAATCAGAGATGAAAAAGGAGACATTACAATCAATACGGCAGAAATTCAAATCATTATTACAGGCTACTATAACCAAATATGTGCCAGATAATTGGAAAACAGAAAAAAATCAATAAACTCAGAGACACATACAACTTATCAAGATTAAATCATGAAGAAATTCAAAACCTTCACAGAAAAATAACACATAGCATGATTAAAGCCATAATAGAAAGTCTCCCAGAAAGAAAAGCCTAGGACTCAATGCTTTACTGCTAAATATTGCCAAGTATTTAAAGAAGAACTAATGCCAATCCTATTAAAATTATTCCAAAAAGTAGAGAAGGAGGGAACACTTCCAAACTTATTCTGTGATGCCAGTATTAATCTGATAACAGAGCCAGGCTAAGAGAAATCAAGAAACAAACTAACACACACACACACACACACACACACACACACCCCCTAAATGGCCAATATTTCTGATGAACGTTAAGCAAAAATTGTCAACAATATACTAGCAAACCAGATTTAAAAATATATTTAAAAATCATTTACTATGACCAGGTGAGATTTATGTCAGGGATGCAAGGATGGTTCAACATACGCTAATCAGTGAAGATGAATATGATACATCATATCAACAGAATGTAGGACAAACCCATTATTATTTTAATTGATGCCAAAAAAGCATTTGAAAAAATTCAACATCCCTTAATGATAAAAACCATGGATGAACTTGTATAGAAGGAACATATCTCAACACAGTAAGAGAAATACATGACAGATACACAGCTAGTATCACACTGAATGGTGAAAAACTGAAAGCCTTACCTCTAAGATCTGGAACACCAAAAGGAGAGCCATTGTCACCACTGTTATCCAACATATTATTGGAAGTCCTATATAGAGTAATCACAGGAGAGAAGGAATTAAAGGTCATCCAAATTGAAAAAGAAAGAAGGTAAATTATTCTTCTTTGCATATAAACTTATGTAGGGTAAAACCAAAAGACTTTACCAAAAAACTTTTGAACTGTTAATTAAACGACAGAAGTAAACTTAATCAAAGAAGTGAAAGGTCTCTACAATGAATACTATGAAATCCTGATGCTAAATATTAGAGGAAACAAAAAAACGTAAAAACATTTCATGTTCATGGATAGGGAATTGATATTGTTAAAATGTCCATACTACCCAAAGCAGTCTATAGATTTAGTCCAATCTCTATCAAAATACGAATGACATTCTTCTCAGAACTAGAAAAAATAATTATAAAATTTATAAGGAATCAGAAAAGACCCAGAATAGCCAAAAGTATATTGAACCAAAAGGACAAGCAGGAAGAATCACATTACTTGGATTCACATGATGCTGCAGGGCTATATTAATCCAAACAGCATGGTACTGGCATGAAACGCATAGACAATGAATCAGAATGGACAATTATGAAATCAATCCATACCTCTACACTGAACTCATTTTTGACAAAGCTGTCAAGAACATACATGGAAGAAGGACAGTCTCTTCAATAAATGATGTTGGACAACTGGGCATCCAGAAGCAGAAGAATGAAACTAGACTCCCATATTTTCTCATATACCACATTCAAAAACAGATTAAAGTCTTAAATCTAAGAACTCAAATATGAAACATCTACAGGAAAACTTTGAGAAATCTCTACAGGACATTGGATTGGGCAAATATTTCTTCAGTAACACCTGACAAGCATAAACAACCGAAGCAAAAATGGACGTATGGAATTGCATCACATTAAAAAGCTTCTCCACAGCAAAAGAAACACCTATCAAGATGAATAGACAATTCTCAGAATGGGAGAAAATATTTGCAAACTATTCATGGACCAACGGATTAATGACAAGAGTATGTAGGCAGCTCCAGCAACTCAATAGAAAAAAAAAAACAAAAACAAAACCAGGTATATATAAAGGTTCTCAGCATCATTGATAATCAGAGAACTGCAAATCAAAACTACAATGAGATCTTACACGAGTTAAAACGGCTTTCACACAAAAACAAGCAGTAACAAATGCTGGCAAGGATGTAGAGAAAAAGGAAAACTTGTACACTGTTGGGAGAAATGTAAATTAGTACAACCACTAAAGAGAACAGTTTGGAGGTCCCTCAGAAAATTGAAAATAGAACTACCATATGATCAATAATTCAACTGTTTGGTATCTATTCAAAAGAAAGAAAATCAGTATGTCAAAGAGAGAGCTGTATTCCCATATTTGTTAAAGCATGTTCACAGTAGCCAAGATTTGGAAGCAACCTAGATTTCCACCCACAGATGAATCGATAAAGAAAATGTGGTATATATACACAATGGAGTACTATTCAACCATAAAAAAGAATGAGTTCTGTCATTTGCAACAAAATAGATAGAAATGGAGGTCATTATGTTAAATGAAATAAGCCAGGCAGAGAAAGACAAACTTCGTATGTTCTCACTTATTTGTGGGAGCTAAAATAAATTAAAACAATTGAACACATGGAGATAAAAAGTAGAATAATGATAACCAGAGGCTGGGGAAAGTAATGGGTGGGTGGAGTGGGGTTTGCTAATGGGTACAAAAATATAGTTTAATAGAATGAATAAGATCTAGTATTTGATAACACAATAGGGTGATTACAGTAATCAATAATTTATTATACATTTAAAAATAACTTAAAAAGTATAATTGAATTGTTTGTAACACAAGGAAAGGATAAATCTTGACTGGATGGATACACCTGATCTGATTATTATGTATTGCATGCCTGTATCAAAATACCTCATGTGCTGCATAAATATGTAAAACTACTATTTACCCACAAATAAAAAATATATAAATAAAAGAAAAATAAAAATACAGCTATTAAAACTTTTAAAATACAATTTACATAATCACTTGAACCTTTATTATTATACACTCAAATATTCTTTTTCAGCAGTTTTGTGAGACTAGACAATACTGTAACCATGGAGATTTGTGTATTTGGTTATCTCCTGCTCTATTCTGAAAAGAGAGAATTGTATATTAGGATTTTATTCCAGGCTTGAATATGTTATCAATATTGATGTAATGAGCAGCCTTCAGCAGAGCTGGAAGATAGTCAAAGAGAAGCCACTTCTATTGAACAATGAGGAGGAGCAAATGTCCTAATTTTTTCCAAAACTAAATTAGTGGAAAGTTACTTCTGAAGTGTAGAGCAGTGGCTAAAACATGAGTTATGTATTTTGTGATTCTTGTTGAAATATTTTATTAATGATTTAGAGGAAATAAAAATTAATTCTTTGTAATTCATATCCCATCTACCCCACAGAATCAATTGTATTAAATAAAGTAATTAGTGTTAAGAATAAAACAAGGGAAGATGGTATTTACTATGCAAATGTGTAATACCCGTCCTCAGGGTGTCAACTAATTCATACTTTTCTTCTTCATTTTCTATTTACTTTTCCCTTTTCAAGATTACTTTCCATATGAAGATATGCCTATTCTATTATATAAGAGATAAATTATGAGCAGTTAACTTATTATACACAAACACTAGACTCAATTCTACTAATGGTACATGCAATTAATTAGGAATAGCTTCTGGATATAATGATCAGATATGGCTGTCTAGAATGGTGGATTTTAAAGAAAGACAAAAAGCTTGCAATATATATGATGGATATACAAAAAGTAATCATATTTGTATACTCTAGCAATGAACACTCTATAAATAAAATTAAGAAAACAATTCTAACCATCAAAAAACAATATCAATTAACAATGCAAAACTTGTGCAGAGAAAATTATAAAGTATTATTGAAAGAAATGAAAGACCTAAATAAAGGAAAATATTTTCTATGTTTAAGTCTCAAACGACTTAAATTGTTGGATGGCAAGACTGCTAAAATTATCAACGATTTAAATGCAGTCTCTATAAAAATATCACATAACATTCTGCAGAAATTGACTAACTGATTCTAAAATTCATATAGCAATGCAAGGGACTTAGAATAGTCAAAACAATCCTGAAACAGAAAACCAGAGGTGGTTTTCTGACTCACATTTTCAATTTCAGAGACTCGCATTTTCAATTTCAAAATATCTTCAATAATCAAGGCTGATGCTATAATGGCCTAAAGACAAACAGGTAGATTAACTGAATGAATGTTTTCAAAAATAAATCTTTATGTTTATGGTTAACTGATTTTTGACAGCAGACAATATGTTTTAATGAGGAAAAAGTACTGTTTTTAGCAAATTATTCTAGAACAACTGGATATCTACATGCAAAATGATGGATTTGAACCCCTAAATTACATCCTATAAAATATTAACTCAAACTGGCCAGGAGCAGTGGCTCACACCTGTAATCTCAGCACTTTAGTATTCCAAAAGTAGAAACTCCCCCATATTTCATCAACTGATGAATGGAAAAACTGTGGTATGTCCATACAATAGAATATTATCATAAACTGTGGTATATACATATAGCATAATATTGTTTGGTAGTAAAAAGGATTGAAATATTGATACATGCGACAATGTGGATAAACCCTGAAAATGCTACACTAAGGAAAATAATTCAAACAAAAGAATTTTATATTTTATGAGTCCATTTATACAAAATATTCAGAAAAGTCAATCTGTAGAAACAGAAAGTAGATCTGTGATTGCCAAGGGCTATTATAGTGAGTAGCTGAGAAGAGACTGCTAATGCTTAAGAGGTTTCATTTCAGGGCCATGCAAATGTTCTAACATTAGATTGTAGTAATGCTTGCAAATGCTAATGAATATACTAAAAAAATTATACTGCATATTTAAAAAATGGAAATTATATGGTATCTAAATTACATCTTTACAAAGCTTTTTAAAAAGATCATTAATGTGTGAAGATGTCTTCTTAAATTTGAAGAAGACAATTTCCAATATAAATAACTATTAATATAAGAACATATATTCTGAATATACTCCAGATTCTATGAATAAACCTTATAATCAATACAGGAGAACACAACTACAAATGGAAAATTAGAGAAATGATGTGAAGTACTTCATTAATGAGGATATTCAAGTGGCTACCAAATATATTTTTATGGTGATCAAGCTTATTTTTCATGAGGAAAATACAAAGTAACTACAAAGAGATGGAACTTTATGCACACAAGAAAATCCAATTCAAAAGCTGGGAAATAGTAAGAGTTAATAAGCAGTTAATGACTTTCATACAAAGGTAGCAGGAGTGTAAATTGATATAAGTATTTTGAAAACCTTTTTAGCATTATTTACTAATTTGAATATTTTTACTATATACCTTAGAAGCCAGCAATTTCTTATGCAAAACAAGACAGGCACATTATCTCTATATCTGTGTGAAGCATTATTTATAGAAGTTCCAGTTTGAGAATGCTAATATCTCCATGGACAGTCCAAATAATAAATAATTTGTGATGTAATCACACAGAGGAATACTCCACAGAAATAGAAATAAATGAATCACTGCTATATCCAAAGTCAGATCATTATTAGCTGATATAATTCACTTAATTACTTTAGACCATCCCCATTTTAGACTTTTATCTTTTGAATAATTCTAACTTTACAATTTTAATAATGTAGAAAAAAATTTACTCACTTATCACAAACTTTTCTCTATATACACTCACTTGAGAATTCAGCAAAATGATATTTCTGTAAACATGTTATGTAAACCATCACTAATGTCAACAAGTAGATGGCTTTATAGAGGGGCAAATATGATGATCACAAAGAATAGACAGCTCTTGAAATGATTGTATTTTAGTATAGTATAAAATAGTATATATACTATCATGCCTGCTATTATTCTCTGATCTAGTAAACTCTGAGCTAGTAACCTATCAAATAAGTAGTATTGAACTATTATAAAAGATCATATGGTCAATATGATTTTAATACGTTGGAAATATTTAGAACATTTTCCTAACATGTTTTGTCTGTCTCGTTTCTCTGTCTCTAAAAATTTTGGAAATAGTTATGCAGACTTAAAAAAGAAATTCTTTCTCTTATGATTTGATGTTAAAACATAATTATAAGTTTCATTTATACCTTGAGATATTAAAAACTCTATCCTTTAATTAGAAGGATCACTGAATTATTGAATATTAAAGAGAAAGGCCATTAATAACTTTTAAATTTTCATACATTTGTTTTTCCAGTAGAGTATTGTTTTATAATCTGCTTGAGAAATTTTAATATTTTTAGAAATTTTAGACTAGGACTTGTTTTTAGAAATGGTTTTAAAAATAGTTCCAGAATTTATTTTAGTTGTTGATATTTTTTTATGTTTCAATTCATGTATTGTGCTATTTCTGTATTATATTTTTATTTTTATTTTTGTTGTGATTATTTTTTGCTTTAAAAAAAAAGCTTCTTCAATTTTTATGCTTGGCACCTTCCTTCGGGATTACTAAAACCTCTTACATATATTTTCTTTTCTGTGAGTAAATCTTTGATTTTGTCCAATAAGGTATGCTCCACAAAAACATAATGCCTTGTATTAATAGAAATGATAAATGTATAACTTATTAGAAAAATAATACTAACAAGTATAAGTAGAAAATAAGTAGAAAATTTCTACTTGCTCATAGAAATAATATTCATCATATACCTAATTATTCCTCAGTTGGGGAGATCTGTGACAGATAGATAGATAGGTAGATGGATGGATGGATGGATAGATAGATAGATTGATTGATTGATAGAGACATAGGAAATACTAAATACAACTTTACTGAAATTTAATAGAAGAGACTAAAATTAAACGAAATTATTTATATATATAATACACCATTTAGTATATATTTTGTATATCAATTTGTATATATTTAATATAAAACATATATACTTTTCATCCCTATACACAATAGTTCCTTTCTCAATATGACATATGAGAAAGTCATTACAGTCATATTTTTGCCATAAATACCTTTTCTTTATCCTTAAAATTTAAAAAAAATGCAAACTCTACAATTTTTTGTTTGGGTTTGTGGGGTGGGGGGTACTGGAGAGAATGTTGCGTTTATTAATTATCTTATAATTGGTCCACATTCATTTTGTAAACTTGTGAGGATTTTTAAAAGTCATTAATTTGGGCCAGGCGAGGTGGCTCATGCCTGTAACTTTGGGAGGCCAAGGCAGGTGAATCACGAAGTCAGGAGTTTGAGACCAGCCTGCTCAGCATGATCACAAAAATAGACAGCTCTTGAAATGATTATATTGTAACATGGTATAAAATAGTATATATACTATCATGCCTGCTATTATTCTCTGAGCTAGTAAACTCTGAGCTAGTAACCTATCAAATAAGTAGTATTGAACTATTATAAAACATCATATGGTCAATATGATTTTAATATGTTGGAGATTTTTAGAACATTTTCCTAACATTTTTTTGTCACAAAGAATAGACAGGTTACAAAGAATAGACCCAAATTTTTAGTAGAAACCCCATCTCTACTAAAAATACAAAAAAATTAGCTGAGTGTGGTGGCAGGCACCTGTAATCCCAGCTCCTTGGGAGGCTGAGGCAGGAGAATAGCTTGAACCCAGGATGTGGAAGTTGCAGGGAGCTGAGATCATGTCACTGCACTCCAGCCTGGGTGAGAGTGTCTCAAAAAAAACAGATCATTAATTTATTTTTATTTTATTCTTATAATTACTTTATTCTATTTGCTTTGTACTTTCTATTACACTTATATAAAATTTGTATTATATAGGTTTTGGATCATATTGATATGGCCTTGGCCTTTCCTTCATTGTATTTATTCTGTTTTTCTACTTTTTATTTGTACAGGGGAATTTATCTGCTATATATTTAACAAATATATCCAACTTCCATCTGTATCAAATTTTCAAGTCACTATTTTTTTTCATTTGATAATCATGTTTTATGTAGTTAATTGATTTCTCGGTGGACTCATTATGTGAACAATCCTGTCTTCTACGTTGTCACAAGTGCCCTCATTAGTCTCCTATGGCAGTAACAACCCACATTATTACATCCTGCTGTCCCTTGCCATATTAGTCTAAGTTTGCTGCTACTACAGTTTACTTTCTATATTATCATTAACACGTTTCTTACAATTGTCTGTGCTTTTGATATTTTTCCTGAACAAACTCTCATGTTATTCACATTGCCTTTAGTCCAGATTTATAGTTTGAGAACATTTTGAAGTTTTTGTAAAAAATGTCTATACTTTCTTCTTAAGAGTGACTTTTCTTTGTAAACTACAAATGGTACATACTGGTCTTCACTTGTAACTGTATTACTTACACATTGCTCATATTTATTTGAATCATCCAAGTCAGAATGCTTAGAATTTACTCTCATTGGATTAGCAGGAGGCTTTTTTTTTTTTTTTTTTTTTTTTTTTTTTTTTTTTTTTTTTTTTTTTTTTTTTTTTTTTTTTTTTTTTTTTTTTTTTTTTTTTTTTTTTTTTTTTTTTTTTTTGAGACAAAGTCTCACTCCGTCACCAGGCACCAGGCTGGAGTACAGTGGTGTGACCAGCAGTTTAAAAATGCTGCTGTCCAATTGTTCTAAGAATCTTCTTCCAGGGTCTACATAGGATAGGGGCTTCTCAAATATCCTTACGGTAACTGCAGATCTGGAGACCATTCTTCTCACAGCCCTTTCTAGAATCTTGCTCTTTCTGTTAATCACAGGTTGCCAACTGATAGGGTTTGGATCTGTGTCCCCACCCAAATCTCATGTCAGATCGTAACCCCAAATATTAGAGGTGGGACCTGATGAGAGGTGATTGGATAATGGGGGTTGTTTCTAATTGTTTAGCACCAACTCCTTAGTGTTGTTCTAATGATAGAGTTCTCATGAGTTCTGGTATTTTGAAAGTATGTAGCATTTCCCCATTCTCTCTACTCCTTCTGTTCTGGCCATATAAGATGCTTGCTTTGGCTTTGTCTTCTCCCATGAGTAAAAGCTCCCTGAGGCCTCCCTAGCCATATGTATTAGTCCATTTTCATGCTGCTGATAAAGGCATAGGCAAGACTGGGCACTTTACAAAAGAAAGAGGCTTATTGGACTTAGAGTTCCACGTGGCTGGGGAGGCCTCACAATCTTGGCAGAAGGCAAGGAAGAACAAGTCTCGTCTTACATGGATGGCAGCAGGCAAAGAGAGAACCTGTGCAGAGAAACTCATTTTCAAAACCATCAGATCTTTTGAGACCTGTTCACTATAACAAGAACAACACAGGAAAGACTCACCCCCATAATCCAATACCCACCCACTGGGTCCCTCACAAGATATGTAGGGATTATAGGAGTTACAATTCAAGATGAGATTTGAGAGGGGACACAGCCACACCATATCACCATACTCCCTGTGCAACCTGTGGAACTATAAGCCAACTAAATCTCTTTTCTCTATAAAGTACCTAGTCTAAGATTTTTTTTTATAGTAGAACAGACTAATACAGAAAATTGGTACCAGGACTGGGCATTCCTATAAAAATACCTGAAAATGAAGAAGCAAATTTGCAACTGGGTAATGGGCAGAGGTTGAAAGACTGTAGTGGGCTCAGAAGACAAGAAAAAAATGAGGGGAAATTTTGAACTTTCTAGAGACTTGATAAATTGTTGTGACCAAAATGCTGATAGTGATATGGATAGTGAAGGCAAGGCTGAGGAGATCTCAGATGGAAATGAGAAACTTATTGAAAACTGGAGCAATGGTCACTTTTGTTATGTGTTAGCAGAGAATCTGGCAGCATTTTGCCCTTTCCCTAGGGATCTGTGGAACTTTGAACTTGAGAATGGTCATTTAGGGTATCTGTTGGAATAAATTTCCAAGTAGTAAAGTATTCGAGACATAGCCTGCTGATTCTAGAAGCCTATGCTCATATTTACGAGCAAAGAAATAATGTAAAACTGGAACTTATATTTAAAAGGAAGCAGAGCATAAAAATTTGGAAAACTTATATCTCAAGCCATGTGGTAGAAAAGAAAAATTTATTTTCTGGGAGAAATTCAAGTGGCTGTGGAATTTGCATAAGTAAAGAGAAGCCAAATACTGATAGCCAAGACAATTAGAAAAATACCTTCAAGGCATTTCAGAAACCTTCACAGCAGCCCCCGTTCTCATAAGCCTGAAGGCCTAGGAGAAATAAATGGTTTCCTGGGCAGGGCTGAAGACCATGCTACACTGTGCAGGTGCAGAACACTGCTGCCAGCATCCCAGCTACTCTAGATCTAGCTGTGACTAAAAAGGACCCAGATACAGCTTGGGCCTCTGCTTCACCAATTAAAAGCCATAAACCTCATCAGCCTCCAAATGATGTTATACAGAAAATTGGTACCAGGACTGGGCATTCCTATAAAAATACCTTCAAATGAAGAAACAAATTTGCAACTGGGTAATGGACAGAGGTTGAAAGACTGTAGTGGGCTCAGAAGAAAAGAAAAAAATGAGGGAAAATTTACACAGAATGCAAGAGTTGAGGCTTGGAAGACTCCACCTAGATTTTGGAGGATATATGGAAAAGCCTGAATGTCTGGCAGAAGTCTACTGCGGAGAAAGAGCCCTCATGGAAAACCTCTACTAGGGCAATATAGGGAGGAATTGTGGGGTTGAAGCCCCTATACAGAGTCACTACTGGGGCACTGCCTAGTGGAGATTTAAAAAGAGGGCCACAATCCTCCAGATTGTAGAATGGTAGATGGATAGTGCACGTGAAAGACCCTCAGGCACTCAAACCCAGCTGTGAAAGCAGCCATGGATGCTATACCCTGCAAAGCCTTGGTGGCAGAGCTGCCTTGGGAGTCTGCTGGTTGCATCCCTGTGTCCTGGATGTGAGACATGGAGTCAAGGGAGATAATTTTGGAGCTTTAAGATTTAATAACTGCCCTGTTGGGTTTCAGATGTGCATAGGGTCTTTAGCCCTTTTCTTTTGGTAGATTTTTCTGTTTTGAAACAAGAATATTTACCCAATGTCTACACCCTCTTTGTATCTTGAAAGTAACTAACTCATTTTTTATGTTACAGGCTCATAGGCAGAAGTGACTTATCTCAGATGAGACTTTGGATTGTAGATTTTGAGTTAATGCTGAAATGAGTTAAGACTTTGGGGGACTGTTAGGAAGTCATGATTGTATTTTGC
>PVKP010004341.1:0-98674 GCA_004027715.1 Plecturocebus donacophilus | reverse complement strand
CATTTTGGATCTCTCTCCGCCCGGTGATGAAGTTTTTCTGTTTCTTAGTTTTCCTTTGGCGGACGCCGGTTCCCCTCTTCCCGGGTTCGCTGCGCCCGCTGTGAAACTCTCCGTCCTCAGCGCTTCCAATTGCTGTTTTCCTTGTGGGGATGGGACCAGCCGAGCCTGTCCGTCCCGTATACTCCGCACCGGGAAGCGCCGCGCCGGCCAAAAGAGTCGCGCCAGCGACCCGCGTGGCTTCTCCGCCGGGAATCTCCCGGTCTGTGGGCAACAAAAACTCGTCGGAAAGTGCGGCGTCCACTCGTTCTCTGCGCTTTCACTGGGAGCTACATTCCTGAGCTGTTGTTAGTCGGCCATCTTGGATCTCTCCTCAAATTCATATTTCTTAAGACTTCATCTAGGGGAATTATTTGAGGTCGCAAGTGAAACTGCATACTTTCAGAGAAAATTTGTGTTGGTTTCTGCTGGGAACTTGGGAGTTTTACCAATTGGATGCCATTTGAAATCAAATTTCCTGCCCAGTGATTTAGGTTACAAACTCAAATGAATGGTTATGATTCTCAAGGAAGATTTTTCCCACTCCTCCCAACATCAAATTAAGACTTGTAAGTTTTCTTGCTGTTCCCTTCTGCATAGTGGGTTTATTTTATTTTTGATACAGTATTGTACTGTAGGATAGTTTTAGATTTACAAGAAAGTTTCAATTAACTATAGAGTTCTACATACTTTGCATCTAGTTTCCTCTATTGTTAACATCTTATATTTGTATGGTACATTTGTCACAATTAACAAAGCAATACTGATAGATTATTATGAACTAAAGTCCATACTTTATGCATATTTCTTCAGTTTTTATCTGACATCCTTCTTCTGTCCCAAAATCTTATTTAGGAAACCACATTACCTTTTATCATTATGTCTCCTTAGACTCCTCTTGGCTATGACAGTTTTTTAGACTTTCCTTGGTTTTGATAACCTTGATACTATTGAAGAGTACTGGTCAAGTATTTTGTAGAATATCCCTCTATTTGGATTTTCTCAGGATTAGACTGGAGTGAGTTGGTGGGGGAAATCATTAAGTGATATTATTTTTTGTTTATTCTTTCACCGAAGAGACAACTGTCTATAGTCTTAGCTTTATGCAATCTGTTTTATTAGCTTGCCCATGCTGATGGACTTGTAGCTTTATCTCCTGATTTCTGAACCCTCAGTAGCCACCAATACAGCAGCTTAAAGTCCATAAAGTTTGGCAGATATGCCAAGGGCAAGAGTTGATCAAGGCTCTTGCTTATCTCCCAAGATCCTAGCTTTCACTTTGGTTTGGTTTCTGCAGATCCATACTTTCTTGCTAGCTCAGCAATTCATGTAGGAAGGTGTTCGAATATAATTCATCCAGCTTTTTATGTTGCTTTCACTGGGACAGTTGTTCAGGAGACCATCCTGCTGGAAAGGAAATTTGTTAGAAGAGTCTCTGACCCTACTTAAAGTCTCAGCCTCGCGTCTCACCACATCTCACTTTCCATTTATCCAATTCCATGTACTGAGCACCTACCAGGGCCCAAATATCTTGTTAGGCCCTTGGATAACAAGTGTTCAGTCTCTGTTTTTTTATTGTTAGACTACAGAAACTAGCAGGGAAACAGCATGTGATGGCATGGCATGGTGGAGAAGCCAAGGGTATGGCGTGGTCTCTTCCTTGGAGAGTAAGGAAGAGAATGCTGAGAGGCAACATCAGGGCAGAGGGTGGCGTGCTCTTTTCAGAGAAGAAATTACAGATTCTCTCACCCTCTCTTTCTTCCTCATTCAACAAATATGTATGGGTAACTTCCCAAGCCAGGGAAGCCCTACAGGCAATGCTCAAAATGTTAGCTTTTATCCTTAGACCACTGGAAAGTCACTGAAGGTGTTTTGACTCAGAAGTGTGATGGTGATGCATGGGGCTTTTGGAAAAGCCCTCTACCAACGCTAGCGAGAATCTGTCAAAGTTTCGGTTGAAAGACTAGTGAGGAGGCTGTTACAGCAGTCCAGATGATACCACAGAAAGAGGAAGCAATAGAATCTGAGGAATACTTAGGAAGTAGAAGGTATAGGAGTTGGTGATGGTTTGGATGTGGGGAATAAAAAATGGAGAGGATCAAAGATCATGCTCCAATCTCTGAAAAGAGCAACTGGAAGGATGGTGGAGCCATTCCTTGAGAATGGAACGCTGAGGGCAGAGGGCACAGGTTTGTTAGGAAAAGCCAGTGCATTCAGCTTGTAACATATTTACTTTAAGCCACCTTTGAAACATCCAAAGGAGCTGTTATGTAGCCTGAGATAGAGTCCAGAGCTCAAAGACGAGGGCTGAGCTAGAGATACAAATGAATCCTGCTGGAGGTCCTAGGGCAGTGGGAGAGTGGTGGGGGAGAGGCTGTTGAGAGTCTGAGAAAAAGGCAGAGGAGGCAAAGGTCATTACTCACCCAGGAAGGGGATGCTGGAGTATAGGAATTCATGGGATTCTTCCTTGCGGCCTTTCAAATGGTGAGAGAGGGAATGTTGTTCTGGAATGTGTATAACAGGATACAATTTACAAAGTCCCTTCTGGGATATGATCTTATTGAAAGCTGGCCTTTTTCCTCCTGTTTAGTTCCACTCCCTGCCTAGCTCCTTCTGCTTTACTCATGATATTCCTTCGTTTCTCCAATGCACTATAAACCTTCTTGCTTCAATACTGTGCCTTAGGAGACCAGTGCAACAGCACATTAGGAGAACTCCTCAGGCAGAGCTCTGTAACCTGGGTCTGATGCCAAACCCTGTGTCTTTTCTATCGCACCTCAGAGCACCCTTGAGCCCTCTTCCCTTTAACAAGGGTTGCCGATCAGTTGCTGGATTTGGACAGTTGGTTCCTCCAGGGAGAGTTTGAGAATTGCTAGAACCTGGGTAGGTGGGTGCTAGCATTGCAAAAATCAGAGTAAGGTAGGAAGGCAGGTAGGAGGCCCTGGGCTGAGCCTAGGAAGGGAGGGTATGTGTCTGTATGTGCGTGCGGAAGTGGGGAGGGGTGGAAATCACAGAGGACAGACACCCAAGGGTTTCCAGAGACAAGTTTTGCCTCACTGATGCTTTTCCATGGACAGAAAGCACCAGGCCATCCAGCACATATGACATGAGACAGGTCCAGGACCTGAGATGCAGCTCCCACTCGGTGACATAGGGCTCTTGACAGCAGGAAGGTCCAGGCTAAACGAACCTCTAGAAATGATTCCTGCTTTGAGCTCCAGTCCTGATGGAACCTTGTGATCTGCTGAAGTACTTGTGTAAAAACTGATAGAAAGCCATCAGAGCAGTTGTAGAAAGTGCCTCTGTATTTCCCAGATGACATCCCTGTGGCTCACAAGGAAAGCCTGGGCAAGAAGTGGGCCCTGCCGATGTGGGGTAAAAGGCCTGAACCCAGACTCTTTTCCATCCTTATATGACCCGTCATTCTGGCTCATCTCAAAGTCTAGACTAGTCTGTTCATCCAACAGACATCTCCTGAGCACCTATTACATGCCAGGCATCCTGGGATACAAAGATGATTCAAACGTGGGTTTTTCCTTCTAGGAGATGAGAAAAGGAGATGAGATGATCCCCCATTTAGTCACAGAGCGGAACATGGGAAGTTCAGAGAGTTCCAAAGAAGTTTAAGGAAATTACGGATTCTCTCACCCTCTCTTTCTTCCTCATTCAACAAGTATGTATGGGTAACTCATCTACCCCAGGCACTACCATTTCTGCAGGCTGCCTGAGAAAGGCCTGCTTTTCTGTGTGGGCTCTGCAGCTTCACTCCTGGCCTCCCTGTCCAGTGGGACAAGATTTCCCAACTTTTATAGCCCTCCCTAACATCTGGGGCCCAGGTTTGAGATGGCAGCAGAGGCTTTGGATTCAGACTGGCCCACATTTGCAACCTGGCTTTGCCATGTGTGGTGTTGAGTGAACCTCTCTGAGATTCAGTGGCTTCACTGGAAAATAGGGGTAATAATAGCACTGCACAGACTCTTAATGTCAAATGAATAAACACATATGGAGATTGTGGTGCAAAGTAGATGTCCAATCCATGCCAGTTTCCTTTCCTTTCCTCAGGGCTCTAAGCCTCCTGGGCTTCATCTACGCTTCTGCCAGCTAAATCAACCTTCACTTTTAGGCCTGAACATCTGTGGGGGACAAGGGCCTGTGAGATTTTCGAAATGGAAGGAAACGACCATCCTGTACCTCCTCTCTCCTCTCCTCTCCTTCCTCCAGAAGACCTGCCACTCACTGGAAACCTAAGCCCCGTGCTAGTATTGGGCTCACCAAGCAAGACTGGCTACATGGGGTTTATCAGGGGCAAGATTGACCTTGGGTAAAATGAATGAATAGGAAACGTTGTGCCCTATCTCTCCCCTCTGGTTCTCATGCCAAGGTTTTTTGTTCTTCTCTTCCTTGGGATCAGGACACAATTCGGATGCTTATTTAACCTTGAGGACTGACTGATGGAAAGGTTTAATTTGTTCCTCCACCCAAGAGCATTTGCATTCAGTAGAGCCAACCATCCTAAGGTCACGTAAGCTCTAGTGTGGACTCTAAGATGTTTGCACTGAAAGAATATTTGGGAGTGTGAGGAGAAGAGAGGGTCATCAGGGTCTCCTGAGAGCCCCCTGGGCTGGGGACATTTCCCACACCTTGAAAGGGGGCTGCAGAGGGTATCCTGCCCTCTGATTAACAGCTCCTTCTTTAGGTATAATTCTCATCTTGTGGCAGCCAGAGAAGAGATCTGGCAGACCTCCTACTGCAGAAGGAGCAGTTGACCAGGGTCCCAGCCACTGCATTTGGGAATCGATATCCACTTCTGCATTGAGGCCATGCTAACTGCAGGCTGCTCCTGCCCCGTGATAAGCACAGCAGGGATACTGAGGTAGACCCAGCCCTGGGAGACTGGTGACTTTTTGATTGGCTGACTTTGCTCAAGCGCTCTCCAGTGGCTTTAGACTGCTTGGCAGTGTAGGTCACTTCCACCCCATCTTCTCTCCCTCTCTCCTTCACTCTGGGTCAGATTTGCATCACATTCTGACATATCTCCTAGGTTCCCTGACTCGCCCACCAGCACCACCACTTTCTTTTTCCTTTTACCCAGGTGTTTTGCCTAACAGGATCCTTGTACTGAATCTTGGGGAAGCTGAACTTAGGCACACCTCCATGCCCCTCTGTCAGAAGTGTCATTAATGCCACGGGTGTCTAAACCTACCCATCTTTACATGTGCTTGCTCTCCAGTAACGAGGCCTGGGGAAGGCTTCAGCCAAGTGTAAGTAGGAGGTAATACCTTCTACTGTGTTTGTAGGCATCTTGGCCAAAAGACAGATACAGTAGAAAAAAATAAGTCCAGCATGGCTAGACCTCACCTGATTTTGATAAATGATATTTCAGCAGTTAAGAAATATTGACTCTTACAGCACAGAATGCTCTAAAAACCCAAAGAAAAACAAAACCCAATATATTTTAACCTGTGAGGTAAAGTATTTGAGATGTGACATAAGGTGTGTTAGGAAAGAAAATAATTTGATGAGTTATAGTAGAGCCTATTATACAATATAAATACATCATCTAAATTGAGTGAACATCTTTTGAGAACAGTTTCATGCTGCTGGTTGCTAATCCTCCAGACAGGCTTCCCACTATGTTTCAGAGGGAGCCAGAGGCTGAGTACAGAAGCAGCCAGAAAGTTGACATGGGTGAAGGGTAAGCTCTTCTGAAAAGGAAGCCAGAGATGATCTGGAGTAGTAGGCCTTGGGAGTTTGGCTGAAACCAGAGTGGCCTATGGACATAGAGTGAGCAGCCTCAGCAGCCATTCCTCTGGCTCCTGTGTCATGCAGAGTGGCCAGAAGCCAAGCATTAAAGACCAAGCTTGAAGACTTGAATTCCCCTTGAATCTTCTTGAATTCCCCTGATTTTTCAGCTAGAAGTGCTCCAAGTTCCCCCATCTCTTCTCCTTGAATTCCCCCGATTTTTCAGCTAGAAGTGCTCCAAGTTACCCCAGCTCACTTTGCCTGTGCCTTGTAACATGATCCACTCTCTTCCTTGTATTGTGGCTCTTTATATCTGGCTTTTCTCTGATGCTCAACTCTTAGCTCCTTGAAAGCCAACACTGTACGCAGCCTGTCACTTAAGGCTTAGCACAGTGATCCCTTCGGAGCAGCTCAAAGCAGAGAGGAGGTCAGATTGGCAAGCAGGAACCCACCACACAATGCAAGATCTCCCTGAAAGGTCTCTTTGGACTCGTATCTGCAGGCATTAACCCTTGTTCTAAATTTCTGAGACCAGGAGTAAACCTGAATATCATGAATGAGAATGCTATTTGATTTTATGAGCTATACTTTGTTCTTCCAACTTTGTACTATAATTAATTATCTGGTGAATCCTTGGATGGAGATGATATTCAGATGCATTTAGACTAATGAATTGTTGTTGTTTGCAAATGATGCTATGACTTCTGGCTTAATAAGTGGATCCTAATAGACTCTTATGATGGACGTTTGATTCTTCAGCAGGACGGGTGGTGCTCACAGCCTTCCTTTTTTTTTGCTTTTGTTCCTGGAGGCTTCCTGGCCCCGTACCAAAGCTCAGGAAGCTCACTGACAAAGTCTGGCATTGGGTAATTGTTGGAAAATCTGCCCTCCAGCTAGCACTCTGCACTTGGGGCTGGAGGGAATCCTAGGAAAATGTACTCCCTCCATTTCTCCTACCACCCTGGAGGTGCAGAGGGTGACGTGCTACCTATGCTTCTAAATGTTGAGATTCCATCAAGAACTTAAATACAAGAACCTATTACTTTATGAAGTAGGACTGTCCTAAAAAGTTACACGTAAATCTGATTGTGTTCCAGGGGAGAGATGGGCAGATTCAGTCAAATTGGATTTTAAATGTAGTAAAGGCTCTGAGTGTTTGAGAGGATGTTGGGTGATGCTTACAAGAGTGACGAATTTTATGGAGAGAAAATAACCAACCCTAAAAATTCTGCTTGGCTCATTCGTTCATCCATTTCATCACAAAATTTGCCTTACTGGGCACCTACTGTGTGTTTGGCATTATTCTAGTGATCGGTGATACAAAGACAAAGAAGCCACCTGCCGTGTTTTTGAAGGCAGGGGATGTGCTCGGGACTCAGTTGGCCAGAGACTCAGTTGAGTCCCAGAATGCCTCCATTCATAGCAGGTGAAGATGTCCATTAAATGAGACAAAGGCCCTGCCCTGGAGCTTGACCGGTCGTTTCCCTGCCTGGAATGAGCACATTCATGAGCCCCTGACCTAGCAATGCCTGCTTCTGGGCCTTAGCAACTGTGTCCCTCTCCTTCTGTTGACACCCCCTTGCCTTTAGGATAACAATGACATAAGATACACACCGAGGAGTATTAGTGAGGCTTTGATGGAGGAGAGAAAACCACTGTGGCTTTACTGAGTGGAAAGGTACTCCAAGCACTGGGGGTGGGAAGAGCTCGCCTCCTTTTCAAAGGCAGAGTCTTTCCTTTCATCCCCAGAAGCCTGTCATTTACCTCTTCCTCGGCTGCCTTCGTTCCCCTTCTTCCTGCTGCCTCCAACCTGTGGCTCCAGGAAAGTCAAGTGTCTCTAAGGTCAATTGCCCATGGCTGTGGAGAAAGCTTATTAAAGTGGCATTTTCTCTGAATTACAGCTGGCGCAGGGCGGGAGGCCGCTTTACATATGTCGGCCTGGCAGTCCACAGGAAACGGCTGTGTTCAGCTGTAACAACAGCTCCAGGCCACCAGGCAGCAAATGGATTTCGGTTCCGCTTTAATTTCTAACGAACGGCCATGCCTACGCTGCGTCCATCAGCAGGAGACGATTCTGCATTAACAGCCTTGTTTAGTGGCTGCCTCCCTGCTTATCACACCTCGGCCTGATTAAATCGTTATATAAAGAAAAATGCTTTTGTAATAAATATCTGTCGGGAATTTCAGTCAGGACCACTACTGCTGAGTCATGGTTCTTTTCTTTTCAATTAATGAGGCTTTCGTGGGCGCTGGCAGGGGTGGACTTCACGGGGAACAGCAGATTGGTTTCAGGGGCACAGAGAGGAGGAATGAGTAGAAATGTAAAGAACTGCCTGGGCGGGTGTTTTCCAGGAGTAGCTAGGACTCTGGGAACAAGTCAGAGTTCCTGAGATCTCGCCAGGCCTTTGTGGGTGACATTCCTCCTCCAGGCTAAGAAGGCGGAAAGAATGAGCCATGCTGGGGCCCTGCTGGGCTCACCGTGTCCTCTGCAGCCTCGCACTTCACTGCCAAGTCAGATAGGGTACATCCAGAAGGAGGGGAGGGCCCAGGGGAGGGAGCACAGTGCTGCGTGCTCACAGGATTCTGAGGTCTCTGTAAGCATGGATTAAGTGTTTACTGTGTGTGAGGCTCTCTTCAGGAACTCTCTGTGCCTTAACCCAGGGGTCCCCATCCCCCTGGGCTGGAGACTGGTAAGAACTAATGTTAGGACCTGGCCACACAGCAGGAGGTGAGTGGTGGGCCAGGGAGCAACACAGCCCGAGCTCAGCCCCCTGTCCATCAGCCGGTGCATTCCATTCTCATAGGAGCAGGAATCCTGTTGTGAACTGCTCATGTGAGGGATCCAGGTGGCACTCTCCTTATGAGAATCTAATGCCTGTTGATCTGATGGGGAACAGTTTCATCCTAAAACCATTTCCTTCCTCTAACCCCCACCATCCGTGGAAAACTTTCTTCCACGAAACTGGTCCCTGGTGCCAAAAGGTTGGAGACCCATGAAATCTACACAAGGAGCCAATGAAGTCACCATTATCATCTCTGTTGTATGGATGTACAAACAGGGAGGCAACAAGGACATGAAATGAGTTGACCAGTTGACCAATTGACATAGCTAAGTGGGGACAGAGCCAGAATTTGCCCCTGCATCTGCTCCAGAGCCTTTTCCTGAGCCTCATGTGATATTTCCAAGCTCAGTGAGGTAGGGAACACATTTGAGCATCTGCCTACTCAACTGTGTGCCAAACATGGTAGGCAGTATTGGAAGCAGAAGATAATTAGATGTGAGTCTTGCCCCACCGGAATTTGTGATACAACTGGGGCAGAAAAAAAGCACCTACGAAACAGCTAAAAATAAAAATAAAAAGGTTTCACACTAACAGATATGCAAGCAAAACAAAACAAAGAACAAAAAAGAAACTATACACATATATAAGCACCTTTGATCTCAGAAAGCAAAAAGCCATCATCCTCTGCACCCTGCGCCTTCAACATTATGTTTAAGAAACCCGTAGTTAGCTTGATAGCTAAAAATGTTAAATATTTTCTAAAAAATTTTCTCTTTCTGCTTTTTTTGGATTGATCATATATATTTTTACTTTTTATGTTATATATGTTTTTCTCAGCTTTTTAAAAATACATTCTTGTAATGGTTATCATCAACATTGCATATTTTCTATATTTTGTTTTGTGAGCTTATTAAGTTCGGCTTTATAAGGAATTTATGTCATCTAATTTGTTGTATTTTCTTCTAAAAAGATAGGTGACTCTTCATCACTTCTAACACCAATCAATGCAACTTTAGGATCCTTGAAAACATTTTATAAGCTTTGATTACTAGATAATTATAAAATAAAAGGTACTTATTAAACAAAATATTTTAACAATTAAAAAAAGAAAACTGTAGTTAGAACTGTGGTGAGGGAAAGATATTTGCACCAACTTTCTGATCAGAATAGATGCACAGCTAATCTTCCTGGCCATGGTGACTGTTTGGTTAAACCCCGAAGGCAATGATGGATTTGAACGGAAGCAGGAAAAAGAAGGGCAAGTGCATTGTCAACTCCATCCATCCTTTCCCAGGAGCCAAGGGAAAGTAGTTGTGCATCGGGCCCACTGAAATGCAGTGGTCCATGCCTGGTGGAGGCTCTGCTGGCAGTGTTGATGACAAGGCTGTGGAAGAATGGGGAGGGACCCCACCTGGCTGTTCATCAGCTGTGATGGATGTCAAGTTGATGCGTGTTTTGTTCTGATCATGTGGAACAGAAGCTGAGCATTTTGACTCAGTATGAATTGCTCTATGACTAGAGAACAGGGAGAGGGAGAAATGAATAAACTTTCCAAGAAACTAGTTAACTCACAGACAGTTAATACTGTCTTTCTAATCCAGACAGAAAGCAATAATGGACACATAGTTTAGAGACAGCCCATCAGGACACAAAGTAGACCAGTTTAATCATCTTTCCCTGGCAGATAATGAAGCCATTTCATTTTATTTTGGTTTATATCATGTTGGGCTCCTCAGGCCCAGTGAGTAAAGGGACGGCATTTTGCCAGAGGGAGAGAGAGAGAGAGAGAGAGAGAGAGAGAGAGAGAGAGAGACTGAGAGAGAGAGGTCACTGATCTCTGGATACAAGGAAACTTCTCACCAAACCTGGCCTTCATCATCATGGGATAAAAAGTCTGTGGTGAGAAATGTGTTATGGGAATGGGGAAATGGAGTGGGTTTACACAATTTCCAAAAGGCGAAGAGGCCAGGTGTTGTGGTGCATGCCTATAGTCCCAGCTACTGGGAGGATCACTTGAGCCCAGGAGTTCAAGACTGTAGTGCACTATGATTGTACTTGTAAATAGCTGCTATACAGGGCAAAGGCAAAGAGAAGTTCAGAGTAGTACATGGCCTTGCATACCAATTATTAGTAAGAAAGGAGATACCTGCTTTCTCATTGAATTATAACCTCAGTGTCCCCTTGAATGCCCTGGCTCAACCATCAAAGCCATTGTGGATTTGGGGAGGTGACAGCCTTCTGCCAGGGAAGGTAAGTGTCCCTGTCTGTCCTTCAAGAGGGGCACCCATGGCACAGAGTTTGGGGCCTGTACCCACCCTTCTCTTGCTTTCCCTCGCCCTAGCACTGGAACAGCCCTGGGCATCCATGCTCAGCATTGCCTCCCACATATCTGGCCACCAAGCTCTGCCAGGTATCCCTTCTTTCCCAGGCATGCTGCCACTTCAGAGTAGCTTTGCAACCTCCCAGCTCTGAGCTGCAGTTGCTTATTCGGAAAATGGAGACAGAAAAACCTGTCTCACAGGTTGTTAGAAGTATTCCAGGAGATAAAGTGCCTGACATGCTTTGTAGGGAGCCCGAGATGAGTGTTCAGGAAGGGCTGGGTATTGAAGCAATGTCCTTCATCACTCCCAGTGACATATGCCTCCCATCTACGTCTCCTCCTGCAGACTCTCTGATGCCAATGCCCAGCCGGCCTTCTGAAATCCCCGCTTTTGTCATTTATGCTTAAGTAGCCACGGCCCCTCCTGAATGCATGTCGGATCAACTCCTCAGCCTGGCCTTCAAAGCCCTTTTTCCACGGCTTCCTCCTTATCTTGCCAGCATCATGTTTCACAAACACGCAATCTGAGGCTCTTGCATTTATCATCCTGGCCTTTTTACTGTTATTCCCTTATGCCAACCTATTCCTACCTTTTAGAAGAAGAAAGTAATTAACACGGTAGGCACTCAATTTTGATTGAACACATTGATAATAATAATGAAAAGAATAGATAAGCTTTGTATTTGACTTTAAGAGAACATGTGAATATCTTTATAAAAATATCATACCTAATTGAAAGAATGGGTTCAATTTAATGTTGACTGAGCATCTACCTGGTGCCAGTGACTGTGATAGGCAGAATATGAATCTGTAATAGAAGGACATTAGGTATTGTGGCAGGTTGTGCTGAAGATGCTTCCTTTTGGTGTCTCACATAATTTCTCATGCGTGAAACCATCTTCTGGTCCCGTGGGTTTGGCTAGGTCTACTTGCTCACACAAAACACAGATGCCAAGACACACACCATTGCACATGGAGACCCAAGTGCACACAGTTAATGTAGCATAAATACTCAACAGGGGTATGCAGATTCCATGTGGCCTGTCCAACAGGCAGGATTACAACTCCTTAAAGCTTTGACTCTGTTACCCTTCACAGGTTCCCGGGCAGCATGCAATGAAACACATGGTTGCTTTTTGTTTGACTCAACTCCTTGGCCTTGATCCCCACTCCTCCATGGCCATGCGGGCTGTGTTCCTCTCAGCTCAGACCCCTCCCTTTGTGTTTCTTCCAAATCCTCTCCCCCAGGTCTCTGGCACGTTTTCCCTGTCATCTCCAGCAGTCCAGGTTAGGAAGGAGCTAGGGTTGGCGTTCACAGCATCTGTTTCTGGCTGGCAGCACTAGTTCCAGGTGAGTAGATGTCAGGTACTGTCTGGGTGCTGTGCATGGGGCAGCCCAGCCTTTGGCAATTTGAGGAGGGGGCAAGAGTGAACTACAGTGTGCTGGCCTTTGATACAGCAGCTCTCCACCTGTTAGGGAGCACCAGTGTGAGGGTCGGGGGAGAGAAGGCTGCAGCTGCAGCACTCGTCCCAGGAGTGCTTCTCCGGAGTGCCACACATGGCAACACTCCACCACTGTGGAGCAAAGGGTCAAGAGTGCTGCCTTAAGCCAGCTGGGGAACAGAGATGCTTGGCATGGAGCCAGACAGACTCCAGGGTGAACTTGGACCTATCAGTTGACCTCTCTGAGCTTTTGTTGTGTCATCTGTAAAGTGAAAATAATTGCTTCACAAGACTGCTGTGAGGAAATGCAGGTGAAAAACCAGAGCTCAGCACTTGGCACCCAGCTGATGCTCAAAAGCATTTGTTTGTCCCTTTCATAATCCTCGCCCTGCCCACATTATGGGATTGTTGGGAGTATCAAAAAAGTGCTTTGTGTACTGCAAGGTATACACAAATGCGAGGTACTGAAATGTTGGAACAGGGGTCTGCAAACTTTTTCTATGAAAAACCAGATAGTAACTTCTGTGGGTCATCTATTCTGTTGCAACTACTGAATTCTGCCAGGGTCGCAGGAAAGCAGTCACAGACAACAGGTACATAAACAGGAGTGACTATACCAGTAAAACTTGACTTACAGATGCAGGAAGTATGCCTGCATTAGTCTGTGGGCCATAGTCTATCGACACCTGTGTTAGACGTTGGGAGTAGGGCACGCGGATCCTTGAGGCTAAGTGATGAGACTTGCTCTTCACCTCTCTTTTGCAGCTCCTGTGGGAAGTTTGGTGTGGATTAAGTGGGAACCCCAATCCTCATGAGCCCCATCTCCCAGCAGAAAGCTTGTCACTGAGGAAAGAGTACAAGAGTTACCTCCCACCCACCTGCCAGCATCTTGTGAGTCTGCAGAGCTGACCTGGGAAGGACTCGACAAGGATCAAAGAGTTCAGTCACTGGCTCAGGCAGGAAGCACATGGGATTACACAGCCAAATGCCCACAGAGCAAGGTGGGTATTAAAAATGACCGAAGGCTCTGGGTGTGGCTCGGTCTATCTTTTATTTTCCCACTTTTAACTGAGGTATGTGCAGAAATATTCCTCTGCCGTGAGAAAACAGTAAACACGATAAACACGGTAATAAAGAGCAAGTGATACTCCACATCAGAGAGTAATAGAGAGTGGTGAAGACTGAGGAGAACTGGACAGAAGCCAAGGAGCACAGGGAGCTGCCACTCAACCCCCCCAAAATGCTGCCCGCTGGGAGTTAGGGACAAATGTTAACACATCTTCCATTTTTTAGGACAAACTGTAAACTCACATTTTCTTGCAAAATAGCTTGATGATATTAAATATTGGATCAATGCAAACAAACAAGCATTATACAGGTCAAAGAAAACAGATCTAGATCGTCTTGGGAGATCACATTATACATCTAAGCCTCCAGACCCCTGGAAACAAAAACTTCAGGGCCTGTTCTGCAGAATGCAGGGTTGTGCAAGGAAAGGTTTCTCAGGGAAGAGCCTGGGGATCTTCTATATCTGGGGTTTCTTAACCCTAGATAAGAAACCAGGTAATTCAGCATCAGGTCATTCTTTGTTGTTGGTGGGGACTGTCCTGTGCACTGTAGGGTGTTTAGCAGTATTCCTGGCCTCTACCCACTAATGCCAGCAGCAGCTTCCTCCCTAAGACAACCAAAAGTGTCTCTAGACATTGCCAAATGTCCCCCGCGGGCTAAAATCCCCTGAGTTGAGAACCACTGGGTTAACCCTTCCAGGGACAGAGGCAGGAGGCTGTGAGAGGACAGCCTTGAGGTGCAGCTGCCGACTGACTGTACTTCAGCAGCCGATTAGCAGGCAAGTGCGTTTAAATGAGCAAATTTTAATTTAGATCTTAATCTCCATTACTGCCCAAGGCTTGAGGAAAATTGGTGACCACTTAAAATCATTAATTGAAGCCTGTGGGGAATCAGTGGAGAGTGAAGAGCAGCAATGGTCTAGATAATGAAGCAGGCCGGAGGGTCAGGGTGGAGGGGCAAGGAAGGTGGGGCCACAGCTGGCGACAGACTGACCAGGAGCTGTGGCTGGCTGGGAACCAAAAGACCTGTCAGGGAGCCCGACTGCCATGCCGTGGCAATGGCTTGCAAGTAGCAGCAGCAACAGCAAAGGACCTGAGAGGAGGTGAGTGTCCAGGGCTTCGAAGGTAACACCAGCGACCTGGAGCTGGAGCCCTACCAGTTTCCATGGGGAACCTGCTATGGCAGGGACAGAGGCAGGAGAACAAGTGCCCAGATAGGGAGGGGTGATTTCCAAGGCCAGTGGGAAATCGCTAAAGTATTAAAGCACCTTGATGCTGCGCTTTACAAAACCGTTTGAGTGGATGAATTGGTTCTTCTCTCTCATCAGACTCAGAAAACCGTAACAAATGAAGATTTCTCCTCGGACTGATGGCTAAAGATCTAAATGTCTTCGGAGTTCAGCTCTGCCTTCAGGCACTGGAGGCCTGAAAAACATGGAGGAAGAGATGCAGGGATTAGAGAGAGGGCTGCTCCTGGTGAAGGTGGCGAGGGGCCTGAAGGCAGTGGCAGGAGCGTCTTGGAGGAGGAGGAAGGGGCTGAGGAGGGTCCCTGGAGGAAAAAATGAGGACTGAGGGAAGTCAATAGTCAGTGAGGCGGGGACGCTGGGGGCTCTGGATGGCAGGCAGGGGTTGGAGGACATCCTGTTAGGAGGAGCCGCGATCTCAAGCTTCCTCTTAGTTTTGCTCTTAAGTGAACCCTGAGTAAATCAGGGTTTCTCTATTTTAGTTTCTTGCATAGATCTTGAGGTCGAAAGGATACAGCTGAAGCCAGAAACATCCTTGAGGCCCTGGCTGCGGGCCACCAAAGGCCTCCCAGGGAGAAGGGAGGTGGGGAATAGTCTCAGCCCTGGCTGTGTTCTGGGGCCTCTGCTGCTTGCAGTCGGCAGGAGATGAAAGCCCACCTTCTAGCCCTGTAATCAAGCAGGGCAGTGACCAGCAGTCCCACTTTGTGGATTAAAAAAACAGAAACATGGAGCAGTAGTGACTCACTCGAGGCCACCCAGCTAGGAGGTTGCAGGCCACGGTAGGAGCATAGGGGTTGCAGTCTTAATTCAGGGTCCTTTGCACATTTCATGTTGCTGGTTTTAAGAAAGAAGCGCCTGCAGATGCAGAGTTAAATGAGATGAGGAAGTCTGAGCTCAGGCTTAGCTGTGGGGAGCAGCTTGGACTGTATTAGGGTCCCCGTGGTTCGCCTGGGACATTTTAGTAAGAGGACACAAGCACTGCTCTGAATGTGAACTGACAAGCCCTGCACCCACCACCCACCCTCCTCAGCCTCCACCAACACTCACTGACCTTATTTCCCTTTGACAAGGCACACATGGTCTTCAATAATGCAGGCCCCCACCTAACACAGAAGAGGCCCGTCACCCAAAAATAACTTGAAAAGCAGACAGAGGCAAGCAGATAAGCATTCAAAATCATTTATTTATAGCACAGAACACAAAGTCGTCAAAGAGACTACAGGCAAGCGACAGCCACAGCACCCTTTGCAGGGCAGCTGAGGGAAAATGTGTCTCCAGATCTGGCCTGCCCAGGGTGGGTATGCTGAGAAGTGGAGGAGGGGTGAAGTATAAGAGTGAGGAGTGGGGAGAAGGAGCAAACACCAACACCTCAGCCGAGTAGTAGGTTCGAGAGAGCCTCGGCAGGAGGTGTTTGGGAGACACGGAGATCCCCATCACTGAGGGGCTTATGCAGAAGCTGGACCCCATAGGCTGGTGTGGGGAGAATTCCTGCATGGGCTTGGAGGTTTGGGAGGATCAGTGCTTTCTAACTCTGGTTATAGCTGAGACAGACCACTTTTTGCTGGCCCATGCGCCATTCCTTCTGGGGAAGGTGGCACCTGTGGCTCTGCCAACCTCGGGTCCATGGCACAGAAGCCAGTCTACATTCTAGATCAGACACTGTGCACTAGACAACCTGTAAGTCCCTTTTTGACTGTGAGAGTCTGCAATTCTGGAATGTTCTAGCCTAGTACCACAGTCTTTAGAAAAGAAACATCAAAAATTGTCACATAAATAATCATTTCTGAGGAACAAAAGGGATGAGAATATGGAGAATTTTAGACTTGTAGAACAGAATTATTTCTGCAGAAATTTCAATAATAAAGGTGCTTATATAGCTCTATGTGTGTGTTTTGTTAGTGAAAGCCAAAAGTATACACTGATCAAAACTGACAACATCAAACTGAAATGTCACTGAATCCTGAACAAAACATACGACCAGACCCAAATCAACAAGAATTCTAACTAGCCCATCAGGGTAAGTGGCAGCCTGGCTCCCAGTCCCAGATGGTCAGCAGATGCTTGCCAGGCCGTGGACTGGCCAGCCACTGGGGTAGAACAGCGCTACGATTCTGCACCATTCGCCACCAATTTCTTCCCTCACTTAAGATGTCACTAGTCATGTTGCTCCTGAGGGCAATTGAGGTGAAACCAATAGCGACCTGAGAAAGCAAATTGTAATTCCTAATTGATCAATCATGTGACATCCAATTCAACCCACAGAAACTTGCCGTGGGAGAGCCAGAACCCTGCAAGGGTGAGCACTGAATTTTGGCCTTGGCCTGCCTGCAGCAAGTCTATGTCAAGGATTCCCTGTATGCCAGGAAACCAGTAGGAATAAAAGACAGACTTTTTCCTCAAGGAATTGAAATCTCCTGGGGGAATAAAGATGATTAGGTTACTCCTTTTTGTTCCCTGCATTAAAAAAAATTATTTTGAAATAACTTCTAAATTACTGCAAAATTGCAGTACCATATCCGGTCACCCAGATTCCCTCATGTTATTAGCTCTATGCATTTGCTTTATGCATGTGTGTGTACTGATTTGTTTATCTGTGTTATCTATACTCATTACCACCAGTCATTTTCTACACCATTTGAAACCGCTGTAGACATGATGTCCTATCACTTTTAAATGCCCTAATGTGTGTTTCCTCTAAACAAGGACCTTCTCCACATAACCACTGTACGACACCACCAATCAAAAAGTCAACATTGCTACAATACCACCACTCAATCCTCAGACTCCATTCAGCAATGACTCTTTCCTTTTGGGTCCAGGATGCTGTTAAAGAGCATGTGTTGCACATGGTTTTCATGTCTCTTTAGTCTCTTCCATCTGGAAGAGTTCTTTCATGTCCTCAGCCACTTTCAAGAGCTCAGGCCTTACATCCTCTAGGATGTCCCTCAGCATAGGTGGTCTGATGTTTCATCTTGGCAGAGTCAGGCAGGATTTCCTGGATGGAATACTGCAGAAGCGACACCATGATCCTCTCTGTGTGTCACCCAGAGGGCACAAGATGTCGACCTGTTTCAACATCAGTTGACTCCCTAGTCACGTCATTAAGTCTTCCATCTTAAAGTCACCATGTTCCCTTTATAATTTGTTAGTATTACATATAATGCCAATATCCTGTTCCTCGTCTAACCTCTACCCACCAGCTTTAGCCTCCATCGATGACTGATCAAATATCACTATGGTGGTTGCCAAATGGTAATATTTGATTTCCATGATTTCATACTCGTTTATTTGACATTATACTTTAAAAAGCTTTTCTTCTTTCTTTCTTTCTTTCTTTCTTCTTTCTTTCTTTCTTTCTTCTTTCTTTCTTTCTTTCTTCTTTCTTTCTTCCTTTCATCAGTGTGGACTTTGGAGTCCTATTTTGTTTAATAAGTTTACTATTAGTATTTGTTTTGATGCTCAAATTATCCCAGATTTAGCCAGCAAGAACCCCTTCAAGGTGGCTCCCATGTCCTTTTGATGTGTCTCCTACACTCTTTCAGCATCTTCACTTTCTGGCACAAAAGATACTCTATGATCATCTTGCACTTCCCCTGTCCCAGTCTGGAATCAATTATTTCTCTAAGGAGTACTAGTTTCTTTTAGTGGTGGATGGTACTGAGCGATCACGATCGGAACATGCGGTATGCTACATGTTCCAAGTTGTGCTGTGGTGTAATTGCTTATAGGACTGTGCAGTAGACAGAGCTAGGAAATGGATGTATGTACATATGAACACACATACACACATTTTTACTATTTGTATACTTGCATATAGAAACCACAAGTTCATACCGATTCCTCCAATTTGAATACAACTCTTTAGGAGTTCTTTCTAGCCTCTTCTCTTTTCATGTTTGTTAGTAGCATTTCCCAAAGGGGGAATTCTGCTTCTCATTATTCTTAATAGATGTACTTATTTGTTCAATCTATGCACTCATTAGCTAACCTAGCCCATTTCCCATACGTGCAGGCCGTCTCCTCTACCTGCTTCCTGCACCCTCCTACATCCTTGGTGCCAGATGGAACTGTCCAATATGCTTTTTCATGGCTCCCCTCTCTTCATTCCCCACCCGTAGTACTGTGTGGTAGAGCTGCTGCTGGCTGTTTTGTGCTGAGAAGGGGAGAGACAATGGGAAAGGAAGAGAAAAAGGATAGGGTTGATTATGCCTTTAAACTTGCTTAGTACTTGAGCTTGCAAAGGCTTGTAAACTTTATTGTTATTATAACACCCTTTTGTAGACGTCACCTACATATAGGTGAGGAAGCAGAAACAAATCTCAAAGATTAAATAACTTACCCTAAATTACACAAATGGTAGGTGACTGAACCCAAACTAGAACCAGGAATTCTGATTCCTTTTTTAAAAAAAATAGGTTCATCTTTTATTTTAGATTCAGAGGATCCATGTGCAGGTTGTTACGTGGGTATATTGTGTGATGCTGAGGGTTGGGGTACAACCCCAAGTGGTGAGCATAGTGCCCAATAGCTAGTTTTTAACCCTTGCTTCCCTCCTCTCTTCCTCCTCCAGTACTCCTCAGTGTTCATCAAGGAACTCTAATTTCTAACCCAGAATTCGTTCCACCATGTAACAGAAGAGTCGGTGACACACAGCATGCTTCCTCTCAAGTCCTAGAGCATGTGGCATACGTTTATCTCTGTCACTTCTTCCACAATATAGATTGGCTATTTCATTTATTTGACTTTTTGCCAATATGATATGGCAGAGGTGATGAGATGTCACTCCCGTGATTAGTTTTGTTATACAGGACTCTGTGTTAGCAGTCTGGAGAGAGAGATTCTCCTGCTGCCTTTGAGGGAAGGAAGCCACCTTGATGTGAGGGTCTGTGAGGGGCCACATGGCAGGGAGCTGCAGGTAGCCTCTAAGAAGTGTGAGCAGGCCCTGAGTAACAGCCAGCAAGAAAATGGGGACTTCAGTTTTATCTGCAAGGACCTGAAATCTGCCAAATGAGCTTGGAAGAGGACCCCAAGCTTTCCAGAGGAGTACAGCCCAGCCAGTACCTCGATCGCAGCCTTGTGAGTCCCTGAGCAAAGAACTCACGTAATCAATGCCTGATTCCATACCCACAGAAACTGAACTAATAAATATATGTTGCTTTAGGTTGCTCAGTTTGTTATGCAGCAATAAAAAGTGAATATACTCACTACTTCTCACTGGATGTTAACGATAAGATACAATTATGTATTTTATGGTTTCAGTGATGAGATTATGTGGATTTATGTATACTTTGGTGTATAAACTTGTTCCAAATGAATCTGCTAGATGAGAATATTAATTTATTTGACTAGCTGTGTCAACATTGCTCAGGGAAAAAATCACTAGATTTTACAGTCTAATCACTCAACAGTGCTTATCATATGCACCCCATGTATTACAAAGGTAGTGTATACAGTAGTTCAGAGCACAAACTGTGGAATCAGACAGCATGGGTTCAAATCCCATCTTAGCTACTTTTTGCTTACGTTCTGGTTATCTAAAACCTAATAACATCAAAGAATAGCTAATTTATTTCCTTAAAATCCTGTGGGTCAGAATTGGGTAGGGTTCAGCTCGGAGTTTATTCTGTTCTAGGAGGTGTCAGGTGGGGTCATTCAGATACCTGAGTGCTCCTCAACGTGGTATCTCTCTCTGTGTGTGGTAAGCCTAGGTTTCCTCACAGCATGGTGGTCAGAATTCTAACACAGCAGCTGGATTCTACCAGGGAATGCACCTAGAGGTCAAAAGTAAAAGCTACGGCTATCTTAAAGCATGGCCTTTAAGATTACATAGCACCCTTTGCATCTCATTCTATTGATCAAAGCCAGTCACAAGATTTGAGGGAAGTTGGGGGACGGGGGAAGATAGGCCCTACCTTTCCATAGGGTGAGTGGCAAAGAATTTGTAGCCATCTTTCACTACAGTTTGGTTAAGCAAAACTTTTTCTTTACTATTTTAAAGAAATAAAGCTGTGATGATTAAATGACTTAATATATGCAGTGTGCCTACTATAGTACCAGGACATAGTAACTGGTTTGTAAGTGCTTGTTATCACTAGATTTAAACAAACATGTTATTTCCCATTCTGGAATGTCAGCTTCTGGAGAGCAGATGCTGTACTTCCCACATCTTCATCTCTCACAACCCTTGCTTGGCCTGGCACTTTGGATATGTTAGCTCAAACCATACAAAATTGGCTAATGTTTGATCACTTTGGGCATACAAAATGGTTATTTCATATGGTCCAACCTAATAGTAATATTATGTGATCAATAAATGTTTATTGAATGAATGATAAGGACTTGGTATTTATTTGAAATCTTTACTTACAATTGAGTCAGCCAATTCCATCTTGAATCTTTCTCTCATATGTAATATATATATAATTGTACTTTAGATTCTGGGGTATATGTTGTGCAGGTCATGCAGAATAGTTGCATAGGTACATACATGGCAATGTGGTTTGCTGATTCCATCCCCCTGTCACCTATATCTGGCATTTTTCCCCATGTTATTCCTCCCTGACCTCTCTACCCTGCACTGTCCCTACCCAAGTCCACGCAACGGACCCCAGTGTGTGATGCTCCCCTCCCTGTGTCCCTGTGTTCTCATTGTTTGACACCCGCTTATGAATGAGAACATGTGGTGTTTGATTTTCTGTTCTTGTGGCAGTTTGCTGAGAATGATGGCTTCCAGATTCATCCAGGTCCCTACAAAGGACGCGAACTCATCATTTTTTATGGCTGCATAGTATTCCATGGTGTATATGTGCCACATTTTTCCTGTCCAGTCTATTGTTGATGGGCATTTGGGTTGGCTGCAGGTCTTTGCTATTGTAAACAGTGCCACAATGGACATACTTGTGCATGTATTTTTATAATAGAATGATTTATAATCCTTTGGATACATACCCAGTAATGGGATTGCTGGGTCAAATGGAATTTCTATATTTAGGTTCTTGAGGAATTGCCACACTGTCTTCCACAATGGTTGAACTAATTTACACTCCCAACAGTGTAAAAGTGTTCCTATTTCTCCACATCCTCTCCAGCATCTGTTGTCTCTAGATTTTTTAATGATCACCATTCTAACTGGCGTGAGATGGTATCTCAAAATAGTTTTGATTTGCATTTCTCTAATGACCAGTGATGATGAGCATTTTTTCATATGTTTGTTGGCCTCATATATGTCTTCTTTTGAAAAGTGTCTGTTCATGTCATTTGCCCACTTTTGAATGGGTTTGTTTGTTTTCTTGTAAATCTGTTTTAGTTCTTTGTAGATTCTGGATATTAGCCCTTCGTCAGATGGGTAGATTGCAAAAAATTTTTCCCATTCTGTTGGTTGCTGATTCACTGTTATGATTGTTTCTTTTGCTGTACAGAAGCTCTGAAGTTTAATTAGATCCCATTTGTCTATTTTGTCTTTTGTTGCCAATGTTTTTGGTGTTTTAGTCATGAATTACTTGCCAATGCCTATGTCTTGAATGGTTTTGCCTAGGTTTTCTTCTAGGGTTTTTATGGTGTTAGGCCTTATGTTTAAGTCTTTAATCCATCTGGAGTTAATTTTAGTGTAAGGTGTCAGAAAGGGGTCCAGTTTCTGCTTTCTGCACATGGCTAGCCCGTTTTCCCAACACCATTTATTAAACAGGGAATCCTTTCCCCATTGCTTGTTTTTGTCAGGTTTGTCAAAGATCAGATGGTTGTAGATGTGTGGCGTTGCCTCTGAGGGCCGTCTTCTCTTCCATTTGTCTATATCTCTGCTTTGGTACCAGTACCATGCTGTTTTGATTACTGTAGCCTTGTAGTATAGTTTGAAGTCTGGTAGTGTGATGCCTCCAGCTTCGTTCTTTTTGCTTAGAATTGACTTGGCTATGTGAGTTCTCTTTTGGTTCCATATGAAGTTTAAGGTGGTTTTTACCAGTTCTGTGAAGAGGATCATAGGTAGCTTGATGGGGATTGTATTGTATCTGTAAATTACTTTGGGCAGTATGGCCATTTTCACAATATTGATTCTTCCTAACCATGAGCATGGAATGTTTTTCCATCTGTTTGTGTCCTCTCTTATTTCGTTGAGCATTGATTTGTAGTTCTCCTTGAAGAGGTCCTTTACATCCTTTTTTAGTTGTATTCCTAGGTATTTTATTCTCTTTGTAGCAATTGTGAATGGGAGTTCACTCTTGATTTGGTTCACTTTAAGTCTATTATTGGTATATAGGAATGCTTGTGATTTCTGCACATTGATTTTGTATGCTGAGACTTTGCTGAACTTGATTATCAGTTTCAGGAGATTTTGGGCTGAGACAATGGGGTCTTCTAAATATACAATTATGTCATCTGCAAATAGAGACACTTTTACTTCCTCCTTTCCTAATTGAATACCCTTTATTTCTTTAACTTGCCCGATTGCTCTGGCTAAAACTTCCAATACTATATTGAATAGGAGTGGTGAGAGAGGGCATCCTTGTCTAGTGCCAGATTTCAAAGGGAATGCTTCTAGTTTTTGCCCATTCAGTATGATATTGGCTGTGGGCTTGTAAACAGCTTTTATTATTTTGAGATACGTTCCATTGATACCTAGTTTATTAAGTGGTTTTAGCATAAAGGCTGTTGAATTTTGTCAAAGGCCTTCTCTGCATCAATTGAGATAATCATGTGGTTTTTGTCTTTGGTTCTGTTTATGTGGTGAATTACATTTATAGACTTGCGTATGTTGATCCAGGCTTGCATCCCCAGGATGAAGCCTACTTGATCGTGATGGATGAGCTTTTTGATGTACTGTTGCAATCGCTTTGCCAGTATTTTATTGAAGATTTTTGCATCTATGTTCATCATGGGTATTGACCTGAAGTTTTCTTTTTTTGTTGAGTCTCTGCCAGGTTTTTGTATCAGGATGATGTTGGTCTCATAAAATGATTTGGGAAGGATTCCCTCTTTCTGGATTGTTTGGAATAGTTTCAGAAGGAATGGTACCAGCTCTTCTTTGTATGTCTGGTAGAATTTGGCTGTGAACCCATCTGAACTTGGGCTTTTTTGGTTGGTAGGCTATTAATTGCTGCCTCAACTTCAGCCCTTGTTATTGGTCTATTCAGGGTTTCAACTTCTTGGTTTAGACTTGGGAGGGTGCAAGTGTCCAGGAATTTATCCATTTTTTTCAGGTTTACTGGTTTATGTGCATAGAGTTGGTTGTAGTAATCTCTGATGGTAGTTTGTATTTCTGTGGAATCAGTGGTGATATCCTCTTTATCGTTTTTTATTGCATCCATTCGATTCTTCTCTCTTTTCTTTTTTATTAATGTGGCTAGCAGCCTATTTTGTTGATCTTTTCAAAAAACCAGTTCCTGGATTTATTGATGTTTTGAAGGGTTTTTTGTGTCTCCATCTCCTTCAGTTCTGCTCTGATCTTGGTTATTTCTTGTCTTCTGCTAGCTTTTGAGTTTTTTTTAAATCTTGCTCCTCTAGCTCTTTCAATTTTGATGATAGGGTGACAATTTTAGATCTTTCCTTGCTTCTCATGTGGGCATTTATTGCTATAAATTTTCCTTTAGACACTGTTTTAAATGTGTCCCAGAGATTCTGGTATGTTGTGTATCCATTCTCGTTGGTTTTGAAGATCATCTTTATTTCTGCCTTCATTTCATTGTTTATCCAGTCCACATTCAAGAGCCAGTTGTTCAGTTTCCATGAAGCTGTGCGGTTCTGAGTTAGTTTCTTAATCCTGAGTTCTAATTTGATTGCCCTGTGGTCTGAGAGACTGTTTGTTATGATTTCTGTTCTTTTACATTTGCTGAGGAGTGATTTACTTCCAATTACGTGGTCAATTTTAGAGTAGGTGTGATGTGGTGCTGAGAAGAATGTATATTCTGTGGATTTGGGGTGGAGAGTTCTGTAAATGTCTATTAGGTTTGCTTGGTCCAGGTCTGAGTTCAAGTCCTGGATATCCTTGTTAATTTTCTGTCTTGTTGATCTGTTTAATGTTGACAGTGGAGTGTTAATGTCTCCCACTATTATTGTGTGGGAGTCTAAGTCTCTTTGTAAGTCATTAAGAACTTGCCCTATGTATCTGGGTGCTCCTGTATTGGGTGAGTATTTATTTAGGATCATTAGCTCTTCTTGTTGCATTGATACTTTTACCATTATGTAATGCCCTTCTTTGCCTCTTTTGATCTTTGTTGGTTTAAAGTCTATTTTATCAGAGACTAGGATTGCAACTTCTGCTATTTTTTGCTCTCCACTTGCTTGGTAAATCTTCCTCCATCCCTTTATTTTGAGCCTATGTGTGTCCTTGCACATGAAATGGGTTTCCTGAACACAGCGCACTGATGGGTTTTGACTTTTTATCCAATTTGCCAGTCTGTGTCTTTTGATTGGGGCATTTAGCCCACTTACATTTAGGGTTAATATTGTTATGTGTGAATTTGATCCACTATTTTGATGCTAGCCGGCTGTTTTGTCTGTTAGTTGAAGCAGTTTCTTCATTGTGTCAATGGTCTTTACCATTTGGTATGTTTTTGGAGTGGCTGGTACTGGTTGTTCCTTTCTATGTTTAGTGCTTCTTTCAGGAGCTGTTGTAAGGCAGGCCTGGTGGTGACGAAATCTCTCAGCAATTGCTTATTTGTAAAGGATTTTATTTCTCCTTCGCTTATGAAGCTTAGTTTGGCCGGATATGAAATTCTAGCTTGAAAGTTCTTTTCTTTAAGGATGTTGAATGTTGGCCCCCACTCTCTTCTGGCTTGTAGGGTTTCTGCTGAGAGATCTGCTGTGAGTCTGATGGGCTTCCCTTTGTGGGTAACCTGAACCTTCTCTCTGGCTGCCCTTAGCATTTTCTCCTTCATTTCAACCCTGGTGAATCTGACGATGATGTGTCTTGGGGTTGCTCTTCTTGAGGAATATCTTTGTGGTGTTCTCTGTATTTCCTGGACTTGAATGTTGGCCTGCCTTGCTCTGACTCTTTCTCTTGAAAGCCAGCCTTATACAGCCAACTGTTTTCTTGAAATTTCCTCTTGGGTGTGTCTAATAGGCATCTCAAGCTCAATGTGTCCAAAATAAACTCTTACTTCCAGCACCCGTGCCTCATCCCTTTCTAACCCAGTCTCTCCCATCTCAATAAATGACTCACTATTAAGGTTAAAAAAAACTGTATTCCTTGATTTTCCCACAGCCAGTTCACAAGCAAGCCTTGTAGGGCTTCTTTCAAGGGGTATCTCCAATCTGCCACTATCACCTGCACCCTGTTCAAAATTGTCTCTCAACTTATTTTTCTGTTGCTCCCGTGATTCCATTCTTGCCCTCCACCTCCTAAAGTCTAGTCCATACTCAGAACCCTAAGGGAGTATTTAAAAATGAAAATGAAGTCATGGCCCTCCTCTCTCCTGAGACCTGGCCCCAACCACCTCTCTGGCCTCATCTCTTATGCTCTCCCTCCCAAGCACTCCTCTCTCACCACAAGCTTCTGCCAGTCTCTAACCTGCCAAGTCCATTCCCTCCGCAGGCTCTACTACTTGGACTCTTCCCCCAGATATTGTCATGGCTGATCCATTGCCTCATGCAAGTCTCACCCCAAAGCCTCCCCAACTAGAGAGGAAGAGGAAGGAGACTGGTGACTTGTTCACTGCCTACCGGGCAGTTGCCAGCACAGTGCCTGGCACACAAAAGGCACTCAATACATAGCTAATGAATGATTTAATAAATTGCAAATAGGAGAGAGACATGGGAAGTGGAGGTAAAGGAAAAAGGAGAAATGAGGTAAGCATTTCAAAAGATATCAATATATGATTTCCAAAAGTGATATATTTTTTAACAAAGAAAACAAAGAACCAGTATGTCTTGTGGCGGTACAGAGTGGGGTACTGTTAGTGGCTGAAATGGCATTTGAGACAGTCCCTAAAAGGTCAGGCCGGGTTTCTGTAGCCAGGAAAGGGTGGGTAAGACATTAGCAGGTGTGAGAGCCTCCCAGAGCTTTTCTGAATGGCTGGAGCACAGTGTGCCCAGTGTTAACTGGGACAGGAAGGCGTCCTGGGGCACCAACTAGGAAGAGGCAGGCTTTGCTCTTTGGTCAGTGAGACCCTCTGAAGAATTATTAAAAAAGGAAACTAGCATTCATTGAGGGCCTCATAAGCAGCAGGCACCAAGCTAGGCAATCTCATATTTGATAGTCGTCTCCTTGTATTATTCTGAGAAAGAAAATGACCCAGAAACACTTAAAATAGTGTTTGAGGGAAGCAGTGTGCAGGGCTGATTGGGAGGAAGAGGCTTGTGGAAGGGAGGCAAGAAGTGATGTGGGTCCTCCTAGGGTGGCAAAGGAAAGCAGATTGAAAGGACATTGCAACAGAAATGGAGGCTTTTCATAGACACACTCATTTGTATTATCACATCATATATGCATGTGTGTATGTATACATGCACACATACATCAACACATTTACTCTGATTATCTCTTTGATGTCTGTGGATATGTAAGTGAGTAATTTATGTTAAGGTTTAGAATATTCAAACAGTATAGAAAGCACTAAAATTAAAAATATTTTTTTTTCTCCTTTCTACTATTCCTCTACCCACAGGTAGTCGTGGGTTAACCCTTCCTATGACTCCGAGAAGGAATGTTGATGTTGCCAGATGATAACGTTTAACTGTTGTCGTCTCTAAATCTCACGTTGAAATGTAACCCACAGCCTCGGAGGTGAGGCCTGGCGGGAGGTGTTTGGGCCATGAGGGTGGATGCTGTCTGTCTTGGTGCTGTCCTCGCTGCAGTGAGCTCTCGTGAGACCTGGTTGTTTGAACTGCGTGGCGTCACCACCGCCTTCCTCTCTTACCCACTGTCACCATGTGACACATCTGCTCCCACTTTGCTTTCTGCAATGAGTGAAAGCTCCCTGAGGCCTCCCTAGAAGCTGAGCAGATGCCGGGCGCCATGCTTCCTGTTCAGCCTGCAGAACCGAGAGCCAATTAAACCTCTCTTCGTTAGAAATTACCCAGCCTCAAGTATTTATTTATAGCAATGCAAGAGCATTCTCTCACACTAGGACTTGATGACAGAAAAGGGGGTAGTATAAGGAGGAGTGAAGTCTCCATCCTGGGTGACTTGGAGAAGGTGATGCCAAAATGTGAGAGTCAGAGAAGCAATGGACTCTGTGCTGCTCGTCCTTCTTTCCCTCCACCTATGGAAAGCCATCCTGACCAGGAAAAGGCCAACAACCTAATCTTGCCCATCTCCACACTCTGTGTATCCTGAATCAGGATGGCTCAGAATCTAGAGATGGAACAAAGACCTTGAAGAGTACACGCTGCCCTGAAGGCCACGCCAACTCTCCTGCTTTCTGGATTCCCTGTCAGATGATAGCAAGACAGATGCTGGTGAACAGAAGGCAGCAAGAAGGTGAACATCTATGCCTTATTTCATGAGGCACTTCTGCCTAAAGAACATCTATTATCATCTCTGCCTGCCTACAAACATCCCCAGCCCATCAGCCATTGCCTCACAAATTATATTTATATACACACACATGCACACATGTATACACACATATTTTGTGTAAAAATAGTGTTAGTCAGGGTTCTCCAGAGAAAAAGAACCAATATGGTGTGTGTGGGGGTGTGTATGTGTATATAAAGGTTTACTATATAAACCTTTGGCTCACGTGATTGTGGAGACTGAGACATCCTAAGATCTGCATTTGGCAAGCTGGAGATCCAGGAGAGCTGATGTATATTTCCAGGCTGAGTCCAAAGGCCTAAGAACCAGGAAAGCTGATGGTGTAAGGTCCAGTATGAAAGCCAACAGGCTTCAGACCAAGAAGAGTCAACATTTCTGCTTGCATCTAAAGACAGCAAAAGACCAATGTCCCAACCCAAGCTGTCAGGCAGGAGAAATTCCCTCTTACTCCGGAAAGGGTCAACCTTTTTGTCCTATTTGGGCCTTTGAGGGATTAGATGAGGGCCACCCACATTAGGGAGGGTGACCTGCTTTACTCAGTCTGCCGAGCCAAATGTTCATCTCATTCAAAAACTCCTCATTGACACACCCACAATAATGTTTTACCAAATGCCTGGGCACCTCAAGGACTTGTCAAGTTGACACATAAAATTAAATACACATACACTCACAGATTATGTGTGTGTCTACATATGTAAGTTGACACATAAAATTATATATAGTCATTGAATATATATATTCAAGTTGACACATAAAATTATATTTACACACATATATATTCTCCAATATATATTCATATACATGTGTCATTTTTTTTTTAACTTGGAGTCTGGCCCATAGAGAGGAAGAGGAAGAAACCAAACATTTGATTTGTTATCAATTCAGCCTGAAACTTTAGTTCTATCTTAGGAAAATATTCCCTTATAAATGCTGGTAGAATAGATTATATTCAGCTTGATTTCAAACTTATACCTTAAAGTTTTGTTTTACTGATGAATTTATTCTTATCAGGGATCTCAGCACTTTGAAGGGTATTTGCTCAGTTAAATGCTGTCTTTAAAACTCTGACAGCTGTGAGAGAGGCTCAGGAGAACTGGAGTCCTTGGGGAGGAGACCAGTGCTGTACAGTGTTCTCTTTGTACAGCATTAACAATTGCTCCACCTTGGTGTCATGATTCCTTCTGCCCAGAGGCAATTCCTTCTGCCCAAAGGGAATTCCTTCAGCTCAGGGGTGTAGGCAGCATCATTCATTTGACATATATTTATGGAGCACCTGCTATGTGCCAAACATTGTTCTAGACACAGATGGCATAGGAATGAACAAAACAAGATCTCTTGCCTTCATGAAGCTTGTATTCTAACCAGGATAGAAGTGGGGAGATAAACAATAGCCACATAAACTAATAAACATGTATGTTTCAAGTAGCAATAGACGTTTTATAGAGAAGTGAAGGATTGTACAGGGAATAGAAAGCTATGGCAGGGTGAGGGGAAGCTGATTTTCATAGGGTAATCAGGCAGATTCTCTCTCTGTCTTTCTCTCTTTCTCTCTCTCTCTCTGAAAGAGAGAACTGAAGGAAATGGCCAAGAAATCCATGAACTCACCCAGAATAAGAGATTGCCTGGCAAAAGGAACAGCAAGTGCAAAGACCCTGAGGCAGGGAATGCATGCATGGCATGTGCAAGGATAGTCAAGGAGGTCCATGTGGCTACAGTGAAGAAGTGAGATTAGAGAGGTGATGGAGGATCAGATGTGTAAAATCTTGTTAGCCGTGGTTACAAACTAGGATTCTAGTCTGAGTAAAATGGCAGGGCACTGGAGAGTTCTGAGCATAGCCTAGTCATGATCTGATTTGTGTTTTAAAAGGATTGCTATGTTGAGAGTAGACTATACGGCTGCAAGAGTAAAAGCAGGAAAACCAGGTCAGTAGGAGGCTATTGCAATGATCCAGGTAGTTAGGATGGAGGTTTGGAGTAGGAGTAGCAATGGAAGGGGTGAGAAGTCAGTGGAGTTCTGGTGAACCAGTTCTCTGGAAAATAAATTTAAAATAAAAGCCCCGATTTGTAGCACCTGCCAATTTCTGTGGTGTAAATAGTCCCACCACAGCTGACTTTGGGTACTTACAGTTTAACAGCTAGATCGCAAGTTTCATGAATATTAAACAATCAGTGCTCAGCACACCACTGTAGCAAGGGTTGGGTGAGGACATATTTGGATGGCAGAGAGCACAGAATTGTTCATGGATTCCATATGGATTGTGAAAGAAAGGAAAGAGTCCAGGTTGACTCCAGGATTTTTGGTTTAAGCAAATGGAAGGATCAAGCTCTCTTGATGGAGAGGGAGAAGAATACAGGACAATCAGGTTTGAGTAGGAGCACCAAGAGTTCTGTTTGGGACATGCTATGTTTCAGATGCTAGATACACATCCAGGTGGAGTTGTCTGGCAGATTCAGTTGAGGGGAGGGGTCTGGGTAGTATACGAAGGGAAGTATATTACCTCTTCCCAAATCCAGCAGATGGGATTTCTTTCCACAGAGTCTACCTGTGCAGGAAAACTTTAGGGGGTTTTGGCTTCCAGCTAGGGCTAGGGTTTCTACAGTGAACCACCCAGGAGAAGACAGCAAATGCAGGAAATGCCTCAGTGCAGCGAGTCCCAGCCAGGACTAGATGCTATATACATAAGACCCAGGCTCTGCTGTTACGAAATTTGTGTGCATATGAGGAGATAAACGAGAAGAATACAGATATTCTGTAAAAAGGTCTAGGTTTTGCTGAAACTACTCAAATCCACCCTTTGGGCCTGGGTCTTATTTACACAGCCTCTAGCTCTGACTGGGCACTCACTGAACTGAGGAATTTACTGCATTTGCTGTCTTTCCCAGGTTGTTCACTGTAGAAACCACATCTCCAGCTGCCAAAACTCCGAATACTTCCCCTGCGCAGATAGACACTACAGAAAGAAATGCACTCTCAATTCTTTGTGCTATTAGAGGGCAAGGAGAGAGGGAAGCTGATGCAGTGAGCTGGACTCAAACTAAGCCACAAAGGAGGCTTCTGCCAAGGGGAAATGAGGAGACAGAGGACATCTCAGGCTGTCTGGTTTATAGGAGCAAAAACCACCAGGGCTGCTGGGGAATATGCATGCTCAGGGATTATGATAATGATCATAATAACAACATTTATTGAGCATTTAAAATGCCCCAGGCATGTGAATGTCTAAACACTTTACACGTTTTAAGCCATTTAATCTTCATAATAACCCTAAAACGTGGATATTCCACTTTGCAGATGAGAAAACCGAGGCACTATGGTGCCACAGTGAGTAAGTAATGGGGAGAGAATACTATTCCTGGCAGTTGGTCTCCATAGCCGTCATTCATGGCAGGGAGGTAAAATGGAAATCAGAGGTGGGCCTGGCTGGAGGCTGCCCAGGGTCCCCAGAGAGTTCCCTCAAGGAGTTCCATCTTCCCGATTCTTCTAAGACAAATGAGGACACACACTGGCCATATGCTCCAGTGAGGAAGCTGCCCACACCCATGATACTGGGTCCATTCTATGACTTTGAGCCTCTGAATAGTCGTTATTTAATAACCACCATTTTTTTTGAAAAGCAGAAGTGAATTGCTCAGTTTTATTCTCCATTTTTGGATAACATACAGAAGCCACTTAGAGCTTAATATTAACACTGTACATCAATGTCGTACCGATCTAAGTGGCGCATGTCACATCTCAGCCGTCTGCAAGCTCTAATGTTAGATGAGCAGGTTTTCTCCTGACAGCAGAAGCTGAAAAATTCAATGAGAAACCCTTTATTCTTCAACTGAACACTGCTGCAGGAGGATGAGTCTCAAGGCCGTCTATCTGTAGAAATATCAGAGACCTGTCCCCACCCCGTCTCCCTACGTGGTCACAAACACTAGTACTGCAACTTGACAAAGACCTGTGAGGTGTCTCTGCTAATCTCCTAGACATGTTAATGCCCCCAAAATTCCCAGCTTTAAAAGACAGAGGAGTGGTTCCAGGGACCTTAACGCCAACTGACTCCGCAAGCCAAGCAGCTGTATTGCCCTAACCGTGCAAATCATTGGCTGTTGTTACTCCATCTTCCCCCTTGCTCCCCTCCTTTCCTGCCTTTGTCCCTCTCTGTCTTCACCATGCCTGCATCTCAGGCCCACCTCCCCTGTATGTCTAGCTCTTTCCTCGTGGCAACTCACTTCCCACTCTCCCCTCACTTTTTTTTCTGTCTTAGGCTCTTCTTTTCCTGGCCCGGAATTGTTTCTAATCACTTCTGTTATTAATCTTTCCTTGAGTTGTAATTTACATCCAGTAAAGTATACAAATCTCAGTGGACAACTCCATGCATTTTGATATGTACACACCCACCATGTAACCACCACCGGATGAAAATATAGCTTACCTCCAAGCACTCCAGAAGGCTCTCTTGGGCCCCTTTCCACTCTGAATGGGTCATCACTGTCCTGATCTTTACCTTTGCTTGAATTTTATCTAGATGGCATTATGCAGGAGATCATTATTAGCTCCCCGGCCATGGCACTGCTAAAACGAGGAAACTTGCAGGAGATAATGATTAGCTCCCTGACCATGGCACTGCTAGAAGGAGGAAACTTGCAGGAGAGAGGCCCGATAGGGGTCTCACGCACCCTGCCCTGTCTGCTTCTCTGGAGGCCCTCAGGAGAGATTTTGTGTCTGGGGTTGCCCTGGCTCACACTGTCCTGGCTCCTGCAGTGTCTCTGGAAGGATGAGCAGCATTCCTGAGCCTCCAGATGCCCATCCCTGGTTCTCTTGGGCTGGGGCCTGCTCCAAGGGAGCTCCTGTTACATCCTTGGCAAAGCTCCCACAGATCCCTGCTCACTGGACGCCTCAGCTTCCCTTCTATGTGACCATACATGTCAGGTATGAAAAACAATCCAAAAGATCTGTTTATTATTTAAAATCAGGAATTTAAGACCTATAAAGTGGCTCAGCCGGGACTAGAACTTGGGCCTATTGACTCTATCCTGCACTCTTTCTACCACAACTTTCCTCTGTGGCCTTGTCACTTTGTTTTTTAGGCAGTTCTGCCTGAACCCCATCCCCTCCCTGGACCTTTGCTGATCTCCAGAGCATATTTCCCATCAGAGCCAACATAGCCAGCTGTTGTAGGTCCTACCCCAAGGTAAGCAAATATCCCTAAACAAACACTTACTTCCCTTTCCAGACACAAAACCTGGAATTCCTGTCCCTGGGATCATGTTCTTAACCCCATAGTGGGAGAGCAGGCTCAGATGCAAGCATCTCTAGAAAAGGAAACACAGGAACTTTAAACTATTTGCAAATGATGGGCTTCGGTTTGGTTTCTCCCCAGTAAAAAATTATAAGGCTTACTAGTTGTGGACACCAAATCTCCGCTTGGTGTAGGTTTGAACAGGTGGGGAGGGAAAAGCCAGACCCAGGAGAATGGGAAAGTAGATGTAATACCGGGAAAGGGGAAGACCCACAGCGGCATCCACTGGGACCCCCTCCAAACTCCATGATTCTGCCCCATGGCCCTCTTCCCCTACCTCCTACAGATCCAGATGGGCGGCGCTATTGTCCTAGAGATCTGTAGACACACTGCGGCAGCCAGGCGGCTGGGGGCCGCGGAGACAGCACAGAGCTGCCGGGCCCTCAGTACACTCTCCTCCCCTCTGTCCTCTGGGATCTCCTCCGCCAAGGGCTGAAGATGATCTCAGCCACCCAGGAGCTTCTATCTAAGAGGAAGTGAGATCCCTCACACAAGACTGAATAACTTCAGGCCATGTAGCCGTGAGAGTTTTACATGCAGGTGCACACAGCACAGATCAGCAGCCCAAAGCACTCAGGTTAATTAGCCTACATGTGCCCAAGCATGTGCAGGAGCCACAGGATAGGAAAGGCCTGAAGGGGAGATTTCATCTTACCCTCACTGGCATTCAGGTCAGGGGCCAGGCTGGCAAGGTGGAGGCTAATCCAGCAGCTCCTCTCACAGACAGAGCCACCAGGGGAACAACTCCGTCTTCGGTCCCACTGTAGCAGCGTGGGATGAGATCAGGTGTGACCCCACTCCCCTGGTCTCTGCAGCGGCCTGTCTATTCCCGTCCCACCCTCCCTTCACCGTCTGACTCTTCCTGCCCAGTGGAATCCTGTGGGGGGCTCTGTCGACTCCATCATGAACTTAAACACTTCATGCAGACACCTGCTGAGTCACCTGTCCCCACTAGCTCTTGAGACAAACTCAGTGGGAACGCAGGGTGAAATACTCCAAGTGCCTTTTGTTACCCCAGATTCTATGGCAAAAAAGAGCAGTGGAACTGAGACTCGACTCTCCATTTCTGATTCTAGTCCAAGGATGGGGCAGTGGGGGGTCTTAGAGAGCCATCAGGAGTGGGTGAGGGGCACTTTGAATCTCGGGTTTTGGGTGCCCTTCAAATGCCCTCCTGTGAGGCAGAATGAGTTTAGTTTCTCAAGGCCGAGAACCCAGCTAGGTGCATTGTTTTCACAGTGGCTCCCTTTGGCCTCTCTGAGTTGGATATCCTATCTGGTTTTGACAGGCTTGCGTGCAGATCTATGTAGCTGGAGAGGGCTGTGAGGAGAGGGGTTTGAGGGACAGTGACAGCAGCCTAGAGGGATAAAGTCGCTGCTGTAGGGAGAGGAAATCTGGAGAATGAGTACAGAGATGGTAAAAGTGATGTCTGTGAAGTTTTCACATTTCATGTAGAAGTCAATCTCTGTCTCCCCATTCAACCTTCAGGGGAAAAGGTCAGTGCTCATTGGTGTTTGGGATGTGTGTACGTGGGGTGTATGTGTGGCTGTGTGTGTGTGATTGTAATGCAACTCTTACTAAGAGTGGCTCCATGTGGGGGTTACCCAGGAGCTTCCATCAGATATGGATATGGGGCTATGGGTAAACAGGGTGGCCCAGGCAGGTCCAGGGACATGAAAGTTGCCATGTGAGCCTGACAGCATAGCCTGACTTCTGCCACGGTCCTGCCCCAGTCTCAGCCTCCTCTCTCATCCTATTCAGGCTACCGAGGAGTCACCTGCTTATGATCTCACCTCTTGGGACATCATCTGACATATTCCCCTGGAGATTCCAAGGTGAGGTGAGGCCTGGAGAGTAACCAGAAAGATGTTCAGAGGCACTTTCCAGTACAGATTTAAAGAGAGAGGACAGGCATGCCACAGAGATGAGAAAGGAGGAAGGTGGCCGGGAGCTTCTGCAACAGGCTTTTCTGATTTCTCATCAGCTTTGAAGGGGGGAGGAAGAAAAGAAGATTTTCTCCTCCCTCCTTTGCTCAATAAGCACTGGAACTACTCAGAGCTTGGGTATAATCCTTATTGCCTCCATATGCCAGGGGGAGAGAGAGAGGGGGAAAGGAGAATTTCCTGGAACTGGGGCCCTAACTCTCCCCTCGGAGCTGAGGGCCAGGGACTTATCCCTCCCTGCTGATCTCCCTCTAAGCCACAGAAAACATGCTGCAGAGCTCTGAGTTAGAGAAAGAAGCAGGAGTCAGACCCAAGACCAGGGCTGAGGGGCAGCGAGTTGGAGGGAAGCCAGATCCGGTTGGTCTTCTGTACTTTGGCCAGAGGCCAGAGATGAGGCTGGTGGAGATGAGGACTTGAAAGGAAGCCCTGGAGCCAAGAGATTGTAACCGTTACCAAAAAAGGAAGCCAGGGTTTTCATTATCCCCCCAAATTGGGAGTTTCTTCGTACTTTTACATCTATTCTTAGCTCCAGATCTTAAAAAAAAAGTTTTTGACAAAACGCAGAAGTAAGCAAAAGTTCTGTAGAAACTGGGAGGAACTCTAACACTGGGTGAAGGAAGCTGCTTTGCTCAAAGTCATGCCCTTCTGAGAGTGGCCCCATCCAATGACTGAAGGAGACAGGATGTAAAAGCCCAGTCATTTCAAGCCAACATAGGACGTTTTATCTGCAGTTTCCCGTGGGGTCCACCAAGGCTGACCCCAGTACTGCATTGAAGATTGACTTCTCCCCCTGCCTATTCCCATGTTCTCCCCTTCCCTTCCCCTGATGTTGACTCCAAGATCCTCTTCAACACACAGCCTACCAGCTAAACTCCAACTCAGAACTGGCTTCCCAGAGAGACTAACTGGCCACATAACATACTCTGAATTTGTAATAAGTGCGAGGAAGGAAACTAAACAAGGCTCTGTGATAGAAACTGCAGAGGGAACAGATTAGGGATGGGGGTCTTCTTTAGTAGAATAGCTGTGACATTTGGGTTGATTCCAAGAAGGACTTGGTCCTGTGAAGAACTAGAGCAAAAGTTTTCCAGGCAGAGAAAACAGTGAAGAGACTCCAGGATATTAAAGGGGCTGCCATACTCATGGTGTTCCTCTCTGTGCAAATGGAGAGGGAGGTGCATCAGAGAAGGCTCTCCAGTGGAGAGGATCTTTGAGTAGAGGCTTGGAGATGCGTTGGTTGTTTCCAGGCATAAAAGTGGGAGTTGGGGAGAGGAAATTGTAGCCCAAGAGCACAGTATAGACAAAGACTTGGAGGCGAAAAAGGAATCCACTGTGGCTGGAAGGTGAGGTTCATCTGTGGGAATGCAAAGAAATGGAGGTGGAAAAATAAGCTGGCCAGATTTCACAGCTACTAACTCTGTGTGTGTATGTGCTTGTGTGTGCACACATGTTAAATGTTCTGAGAAGAAACTAAAGAGCAGTGTTGAGAGGAGATTGCATGGAAGACCATTTGGAGGAGCCCGCAGGAGCCAATGACTGCTAGATGAGGACGATGGCATGGGACATCAAAAGGAAACCAACTTGAAAAATATTTTACAGGACTCAAACACCAGGTGGCTGACTGGCGCAGAGGGGAGGTGTAGAAAATGAGCATGGGTTTTTCTGGCTTGGGTAACACAGGTTTGGGTTTTCCTGGTTTGGTTGCCTGATGATGCCAAGGTAGGAGACATAGCAAGGGAAGCCGATTTAGGTGACTGAGGGAAGAAAGAGACGAGTTTTTATCATGGGCACACATCTATGTGGTGTTGGTTAGAGGGAGGTTCTGCATACAAGGGAGGGCCAGAGATAAAGACCTGATGTGTGTTCATTCATTAGGGATCCTTGAGGCCATGAAGGGAGGTGCAGCATGAGCTGAAAATGAAGATGACACGGACCTACAGCTAGAGCAAGAAGGACGAGCAAAGAAACGCTGATGAAGGGCTGTCGGGGTTAGTGAGGGAAGCCGGGGAGAAAAGCAGAAGAGCGAGACCTGAAGAGTCCCACTCAGCAGGTACAGAGAGGCAGGCGGAGTAGAAACAGGAAAGAAGCCATGTTGAGGGCAGCAAATACGCCTTGGTGACCTTGACTTGAGTAACTACAAGATAGTATGCTCGGGAAAGGGGAGACAGAGCCAGACGGCAAATGATCGAGGGTTCAGTGAAAGGTAGAAACCCGAAGTGATAAGATACATAACTCTCTGGCTAACAGTCATTGAGCAGCACTTATGTGTGAGACTCTTTTTACCCACATAAATTAATCCACTGAACCCTCCCAATGAGTCTGCAAAATGGGTGGGATTTTCATCATCACCATTTTTCTAGCTGAGGAAATAAGCTCGCAGCGGTTAGGAAACTTGTCACTAATTTCACTGTAGAGCTAAGCCCTGAATCCTACTTGCTGACAGTCAATCTTGCGCTCTTTCCACCATCCCATGCCGCCCTCCCTTTTAAAACAAAAGGAGAGGAAGGAGATGAGTTGGTGATTTGGGAGGGAAGCAGGGTCAAAGGGTGGCGTTTGGATGTTTAGGACTGAAATGTTTAACACGTTCATAGACTTGGAAGGAAACCAGACGAGTGGTGATAAGAGAGAAGGGAACTATTACCAATGGATCCAAAGGCATGAGGACAATGGACTCAAGTGTGGAAGAGGGCCAGGGCCCGTCCTTCTCTGATAGGTGGACAGGGAGAATGAGTGAGATAGTGAGCGGATAAACATTCTTTGAGGCCAAAGGATTGAAGCTGGGGTACACTTGAGTTTGATGGTCTCAGCCTCATTGGTGAGGTGGAGGTGAGGTCGCTTGCTGAGACTGAGGAAGCAAATGTGACTTTTTGGCACAGAAAACTTAAGCTATCAAGAGTAGCTTAAGTACACATGCAAATTTATTGGGAGGCACACAAGCTCCATCTCCGCTTCTCTTTGTGCACATGCCTCTCTCTAGCTTTCTCTGCTTCTCTGCAGTTGTTTAGCTCCAGGATCCAACATGAACTAATCGGACCCTCTGTGTCCTTAAATTTCCTAAATTTCAGGAGATGGAATATCACTGGTTCTCAGCTTGAGACAGGCAACGCCTTTGGTCTGATCATATACAGCCAGGTTTGGGGCTCTCCTAAATCCAAGAAGAGTGGTGGGCTCAAGGCAGTGGAGGATGTAAGTGGCAATAAAGGCCACGAGCAAGAGCAGAAGGAGCGTGGAAAAGCGTGTCAAGGTCTAAAGCTGCCACAATGCTCAGTGTGAGAGTACTATCAAGCAGCTCAGAGCCAGCTGCAGTTGGAAAACTTTCACTCATAAGGGAGCTTGTCAGCATGGATGTGAGGTTTTTTCCTAGCAACTTCAAAAAATGGTGAGCAGAAGTGGAAAAATCTTGACTTTTCCACTGTCCCATGATTAGAGGAGATTAGACTAGGAGATTAGAGATAGACGAGCAGAAAGATAAGAGCAAGGGAATTGGTGTTGGTGCAGCGTAGCTGGAAGGGTCAATCTGTCTGGGCTGGATACGAAATGCCGAGAGATGGGTGGCTGGAGAAATAGGGAGTGGTCAGTGCCTGTCCTCAAGGTGAGGGTGAAGAACAAGTCTGCAGGAGACAGGGAAAAGAAAAGAGGTCAACTGAGTTTTGCTTTTCTTCAGGGTCGCTAAGGAATTTTCAGCCAGTCTTGACTCTCCAGAGTGACTCTTCACTCTAGACACGAGACCAGTTTGATGGGCTTTCCTTCCCTCCTTTAAAAGAAGCATAATTCACATACAGCTTGGACCCAATAAAGGCTTCCTCCAGGCCGTGATAGCTGTGTAGCACAAGGAGAGAGACACAAGATTGTTATCATCTTGTAACACCCTCAGAAGCCTGGAGATAATCCATCACCCAGAGACATACCATCTCCTCTGCCCTCACTGCTCAAGAGGAGTTTTGTGCATTTTCACATTTAAGGTCCCTACTGCCTTGGAGAAGACAGTCTCCAGGGCCCTGGCTCTCTCCACCTGGCTGACAGTGACTTTCCAATTCTGTCCCTCAGAGCGTGTGAGACTAGTGAATAGAAAGCACCCCTTGTTGAGGGAGAGCCTTTTAAAGCACAGTGAAGTGGGGGGCCTGGATTGGGCTCCTCTGTCATCCCTCGCTCTCCTTTGAGAAGCCAGCCTTACCTTCAGGAGAAGTAGGACTTGGAAATTGACTGGACAGGCAGGAACGACTAGTGCTGGAACCCCATTCCCCAGAGATTTTGGAGATAGAAAAGGGTCTAGATTCTCCCCTAGTAGATTCTAAGTGCCCTGAGGGCAGGATCTGTGTCTGACACATTCACCTCTGTATCTTTAACAGCCAGCTGGCACCTTTCCAGAGCAGTGGTTAATGTGATCATTGAACAAATGAGTGAAGCGTGGCACCTTGACTTATGAGGCAGTTCAGGTAGATCTATCTAGAAGCAGGTGAATCTACTGAAGGACCTGTAATCTCCCCACTTGATCTCTAACTCAAACTATAAAAATGAGGGGAGCTCCTTTGTGGAGACCTGGCCCCCTCCTTCTACCCTAGCAGCATGGAAGCCTGGCACCACTTAAATCAGGTAATGGCCCTGAGGAGGAAGCCCTATTAAGGCAGGATGGGACCTCTTCCTCCTGATTTTCAGTGTAGGGAATTATTCCATAATTAAGGGGAAAAATGATGAATGCAGAGACAGGGAAGCCCCCATACTTTATCCTTATTGCCATTGAATTAACAATGTAACACATTATGTTTTATTACAACTTCATAATAATTAGTTATTACTGAATTCATGTATATGGAAAAGGCAGAAATCTCATGACTGTATTAATTCTCAAAGCCCTTCAAAGGGATTTATTGACCAATAAGTGAATTCCAGCCACTTGGCATGGAACAGAAGCCTTTCCCCAACATGGGACTCTATTAGTGTTATAAAACACAAATAGCTCACTTCACATGAGACCATACTGCTGCTTCTTTTCTCCTCCTCCAGGATGTCTGCCCTGATTTAAAGGATTTATTCTCCTAGTGTATATCGATGTCACAAATGTCACTCCAAATATTGAAATAAATCTTTTTTATTTGCACAGGGCTTTATAATTTTCCAAGCATAATTACAAATATGACCTTTCTGTTTGAAAGATCAAACAGAAAACTATTTTGAAAACAGAGATATATAGGCATCAGGACCATCAAGAGACTTTGTCTTTGGGGTGTGTGTGTGTGTGTGTGTATGTGTGTGTGTTTGCGCGCGTGTGTTTTGGGGGGGGTGACAAATGCAATGTAAATGGCCCAACCCTTTCGAAGAAATAACAGGCCCTTGGCAATGAGCACATGCAGTCAAGGGAATCCTGCCTGTGGGTACCTGCTGGTTAGGGCTCTAGAAATGAGAGGCACAGGCAGGGCAGAGGCCAAGGCAGGGGGAAAGTCTCATGTTCAGCTCAAAGGAAAGCGGAATGGGGAGAACTGAGATAACCATCAACTCTGGGCCAAGGGAGAGGGAGGGAGGATGGCAGGCAGAGCTGCGATCTAGGGGGAATAAATCAGTGGCAGGTTTAGTTTGCTCCAAGGTATACCTTTCAGGTGGGGAGAGCAGTCCAGCTTCCCACAGGTCTGCCTCAGTGGTGTTGGGCCTCTTGAAGTTTGGGAGACTGGCTAATTGGTTTATTCAACCAGTACTCACCTCGTTGTCATTATATGCAGGTAGTGTGGGTAACACTGCCCTTGGAGAACTCACAGTCAAGTTGGAACGCTGGACAATAAACAACTAAATGTACCATTTCAAGTTTTGAAACGGTCTGTAGAGGAAGAAAAAAGGGAGAGCATGAGAATAAAGGGAGGAGTGATGGAAGGAAAGAGAAAAAGAGAGTCTGGGGTGGATTAAGGATGTAGGGGTAAATGACTGGCATTTTTTTAACAGTCTCCCCACTCGATCTCTAACTCAATCCATGTAAATGGTAGGAGCTTCTTTGCTGAGGCCTGCGCCCCTCCTCCCACCCTGGCAGAATGGAAGCCTGGCACCCGTTAAACCAGGTGAAGGCACTGAGGAGGAAGCCCTACCAAGTCCTGTAACTTTATGGTGAGTGCCTGTTAGTGCTGGATATGCTCATATATCTCATTCTGCCCTCGGGAACTGAACAGAGGTGTTCTTTCCCTCTGTTCTTAAGGATGAAGAAACCAAGATTCAGTGTGGTTACATGGGTTATGCAAAGTCATTAAGTCAATACGCATTTTTGAATGCCCACTTGATAAGTGACCACGCTGGGAATGGAGCCCATTCTGATGAGTGGAAGCAGGTGAAGACGTACAAAAGGACTATGGAGGACATTTCTCTGCTGAGTGGAGTTCAGGCCACATGGCCATTGAAGTTCCATTGGCCCTGAGATCGGGCATAGCCTCCTATGTGTATGCCTGAGCCAGCACCACAGCTCCCAGAGGCAGGATCCAAATGGGGAGAGAACTTAAAGGTAAAGAACACCCATCACTTTTCCAAAGCATGGATTCCCTCTGCAATGCCAGTTTGGGGCAGTCACGTGGCTTGTGTATGAGCATCTTCAGTGATGGGGTTACTATCTCCATGGGAGCTCATCTTAACTGGACAGCTCTCACAGAGGGAATGTCCTTCCTTATGTAAGACCTGACTCTGTCTCGTCTTGGTGCACACTCCCCTGCTGGGGCACTCTTCCACGTGGGCTCCCTTTCCATAGGGCTTTAAATCCAAAAGCCTTCTGGATTCAAAAAAATGCCTGAACTTTCTTGGTATAATTTCAAGCCTACTAAGTCCCTTTCTGGTTTATTATTCTGCAACTCAAAGACAGAGAAAGAGGAGAACCCCTTACCTCACCCCATGTAGGCATCTACTATTCTGCAGAATGGAAGCATGAAGCTGTGTGCTTTCTTCATAGTCCTAGCATCAAGCATCTGCACCAGAAATATCTGGTTCCCCACAAATCAGACATGTCCCCATTGCTACCATGTCCACTGTGGCTGCTGGGATTTATGGTTCTGCTTGGAAGAACTTTCCTATCTGTCTTTTCATCACTGGGTTCTAATAAATTATCAGGTAACTGCTGAAAGGATTCTAGACCTATCCCAGGACTATGCATAGATAAAGCTGAAAGCTGATGCCTGTGTTGTAAGGCCAGAGTGTCATTCATGTATCAGGAAGTGCTCAGATGTGATGACCTCCAGGCTTCTTACAGTTCTAGAAGTCTGTGAATCATTCCCCTAAAGCACTGGGAAACAACCAGAGTGCCTTGCCCCCGGGCAGAGACCTAGATCTCATTCTGCCTATCTGCAACCCCTTAATCAAATGGCACCAACTTTGATGAAAGAGCTGGTCATGTAATGGCAGTAGATGTTCCTAAAAGCTCTTACCACCTGGGCGCCAGTGATGTTGTTTGATAGGGCCTTTGTTTATGTGTGGACTTGACTGGGCTATGGGGTGCCCAGATATTTGGTTAAACGTTATTCTGCTGTGTCTGTGAGGGTATTCCTGGATGAGATTAACCTTTGAATAGGTAGATTACCCTCCTCGATTTGGGTGGGCCTCATTTGATCTGTTGGAGGTCTGCATAAAACAAAAAGGAGGAGTAAAAGAGAATTCCCTTTTTTGAGTGTTTTAGAGCTGGGACATTGTTCTTCTTTGGCACTCACACTGGAACTTAAGCCATCTACTCTCCTGGTACTCCAGCCTTTGGACTTGGACCAGAACTACACCACTAGCTCTCCCGGGTGTCCAGCCTGCAGATGGCAGATCGTGGGATTTCTCAGCCTCCATAATCATCTGAGCCAATTCCTGATAATAAATCTCTTTATATTTATTAAACAGAACTCTGTCGGTTCTGTTTCTCTGGGGACCCTGATTAATGCAGTTGTGCTGGTGGTAGAATAATGGTGTTTGGAAATGAGGGAGAGATAAGAGTAGTGATAATTAATAATTGTCTATAATATGTGTGCCAAGCACCTGACCAAACACTTCCCAGAAGTTGCTTTATTTACAGAGAGCCTAAGCAAGGTCTTCAGCATACTGGCATTGCTTGTTTCTTATTCTGGTTGCTGGTTGCAAAGGTGTGTTCATTTTATGAAAATTCATTCAACTGAATACTTGAGGACATGAGACATTTCTCTCTATATTATTTCAACAACAAAAAAAATTTTGAAAAAATGATGTAATCCTTGCAACCATTTACAATGCAGGTGCTGCGATCTTTATTTTGCACATGATGACATTGAGGCACAGAAAGGTTAAGGAACTTGTCCAGAGCCACACAGCTAGGAATGGCAATTGAGATCTGTCTGGCTTCAAAGTTGGTGCAGCTCTCCATACCCCACATGGCTCCCCCAGACCCGCCACTTCCCCACGCCACACATTACCACCCCCTGTACACAAAGTCAATCGTAAATCAGAGGCCCAGGCTAGAGAAAGTGACAGAAGAAGGCCAATAAGTACAACCCTGTTCTCAAAGAAGTTTCCAGTCTGATGGGGGTGGCAGGCATGGCACAATAACACAAGACTGCTTGCCGGGCATGGGGACAGCACCATGCACCAGCCAGGCATGAAATCCATCAGCCTCCGAGTTTTGGGTGTCTGAAGAAGAACTGCTTTCAAAGCTCCCTGGTGGAGGGAGCCAGATCTGGGGCTCAGTCTCTTAACTCCTTTCTGCTCAGGGCTGCTGTGGAGGTGGCCAGTGGGCTCTGGATCCCTGATGGCATCGCGCGGTGGTATGACTGGATTAATTAGGCTTTATTAATAGCCAAGCACTTCATGAATTATAATTAAGCAGATGTGCATCTGGTGGCAGTGGTGGCTGAGGGTGGGAAGCAGTGGTTCCGGGAGGCTCTGAAGCACCATTAAGTGTGAATACCGTGCAGGATGTAGCAAGAACCCAGTCCAGGTGCCTTGTTAAGCAGCCTGTCCAAGTGCTCTGGCGTCTGAGACCCTGATTTATTCAATAAACATGTCTTGACCCTGCGAGGTATTGGGTGCTCTGCTTTCTGAGCGAGACACAATTGTGGGTGAGGGTCCAGAGGGTAGAACTGGCCAAGTATTCAGCTCTTCAAAAAGCAAGGAGGTGATAAGCGTGCAGTGGGGGTAGGGACAGAAGCCTGGGGGAGCACTCACATATGAGGACTGCTTCTTGAAGTAATGAATATCACCCTACCCCCCAACTCTCTCTCTCTCACTCATTAGTTGGCCTTTAGATGTCTTAGGGTCAGGGCAGCCTGATCTCTGGAGACTAAAACAGCTGAGCAAGACAAGAGGTCTTTTGTAACAAGGGGCTATAGGGGCGACACTGGCAGGCTGCCAAGGAGGCCAGAGCAGACACAACTGGAGCTGGGCCAGAGCCCCACACGCAGCGTGGCCAGGAGATGGAGACGGGTCGCTCGGCAGGGAGAGGGGCCTGGAGCCGAGTGTTTAGACAGGAGAAGGCATGTTTAGCTTGTGGAAAAACAGAGTGCAGAATGATAGAGTGGATGATGGAAAAAGAGGTCTGAACAATGAAATCTTCCGCTGTTGCTTGCAGCCCTGACAGCACGACAGATGCAGAGGATAAATTTTCATCTGGCCTTTTCTAAACCCATCCTGATTTTCCATTTGGCCACAGAGAAATATCCTAGAATCACTTTTTGTCTTTTGGAATTTTAGGACATTTTAAATTTACCCCCATTCTCCCTCACAAATACATTTTTCTGTGTACTCTGCAACATAGCCTGCAAAATGAGGCTGATTATACATACAATGCTCTAGGCATCTGCCATCCTGAGTCTTGTTAATGCTACCCCTTCATCCTGAAATGCCCTTTCACCTTTCCACAGACTCAACCTATTTCCCCTGCTAAAGTTCACTTCAGGCCCCTTGGAAAAGTTGTCTTCAAAACCACTAGTGAGACTGAGCTACAGACAGTTTCCTCAACTTTCCTGGGCTGTAAAGGGAAAAGCCCAGAATCAAAGGCCTGGATTCAAGTCCCATCTTTGGTTTCCTTGGGCAGCAAGTCACATCACGGCTCTCAACCTTGGTTTTCTTATCTATAAAATGGGAAAGATACTAGCACCTTCCTCACAGGGTTGTAAAGTTTAAATGAGAGGAGGCTTCTGAAATGTGAAATGCTTCATAAATTGTAAAGTGTTTGTCCACGTAAGAGCCTACATAGCACTGTGTTAGTCGATTACTTGACTATCTCTTTGATTGGTGCTCATTACTTGTTAAATAGATGAAGGAATGAATGAGGCAGAAGATTAAGATGAATGATTTTTTTTTGAGAGACAGGGGTCTTGCTGTGTTGCCCAGGCTGGAGTACAGTGGCATGATCATGACTCACTGAGGCCTCAGTCTCCCAGGATCAAGCATTTCTTCCAACTCAGCCTCCCCGTACTACAAGTGCATGCCACCACACCCAGCTACTTCATTTATTTATTGTTTTGTAGAGACAAAGTCTCATTAGATTGTCTAGGCTGGTCTTGGATGCCTGGGCTCAAGCAGCTTACCCTGCTCGGCCTTCCAAAGTGTGGGATTACAGGTCTAAGGCTCTGTGCCTGGCCATGAATGCTTCCAGTTAGCTGGTCGTGCCTGCAGTTTGTTTCCACAGGATCTCGGGGGCCTATGTTTCAGCCAAGTAGTCAGCCCAGGCAGAGAGAGGGTGACATGAAATATTTGGGGTGGCAGGAAGTGTGTGCCAACCTCAAAGGCCTGTGTGTGTTAATTAGTATAATTAATGATGGCACCAACTGACTCATTACCTGAGGGAATTAATGGGGCTCATTTGTCTCCCTAGAGCAGCCATTCTGTATGCTGGGGGCTGTCGGGGAGATGGGGAGATACCACATGTTCTCCACCCCGAGCAGGTTGCCTGAGCTTTTGTCTAGGTCTGCCTGAAGCCCAGCTTCATTTATGTCAAACTAAACTATTGATATCTAAGCCTAAATGTACACAGGGATTTGAAGAGTAACAGCTGTGGGACTTTTATCTTTCCCCTAATCTTTTCTCCCTCCCCAGCCATGACCAAGCTACTCTGGCCTCATCTTCACCCTGGGCTAGTCACATCCGTACAGTTCTCTGGGAGCTCTCAGAGACCCATCTTAAGAGGAGCTGGTCTCTTGCCACTAAGGCTGATTTAGGGATAAGTTAGAGGCAACGCAATCAAGCTCAGTGACGTCAGATCCCACTCTGAGACACATGGGCTGTCTCTTCCTCTCCAGCATCCAGTGTCTCCTTTCCAAGCACTTCTCCCCTTCAGCTGTAAAGAATTACCTGCTGCGGCTGCATCTGAATCATACCTTCCTTATGTGGGAGCAGAAACAGAGTGCCTGGACCCATCTCCCTTCTGAGAAGACCAGAACACATATTCAAGGCAAAAGAAAATACTGCCTTGGCCCCTGGAGCTCACAGCTGTGTGCAGTTGTTTGCAGGAAGATACTGAAACTCTTGACCTCTTCAAGGGAATGTGATGGGCAGATAGGACCCTGTGTGGGGAGGCAGGCAGCGTCCTGTAAATCATCCTACAAAAGTACTCAACTGGCCCCACGTATTTCTAGCAATAAATGGTCGGCCACCCAGAAGGGAACGCCTACCACAGTGCTGTGCCCAAAAGCAATAATGATAAAATGATGGAACAGAGTTTCAGGCACATTCCAGGTTCACATTTACAGCCCAAGAAGGTTGTACATATGGATGAGTCCCTGTAGCTACCTTTTTAAGTGTGTATGTTGGGTTTACATATAAAAGTGTGTTTGTGTGACATACATGTGTGCTTTTCCTGCTTTGGTGACTGTTTTGGTTGATGGCTCTGTTGTGTACATCAGTGTATCTCTGTACAGACGCTGACTGCCTCTAAGAATGTGTATGTCCCATGGGTGTTGCATATCTTTCAGTGTTGGTGGCTGCATTTGTCTTGTTGTGGGTATATATGCGTGGCTTTCTGTCTGCTCTCTGAACGTGAGTGACTAATGAAAACAGTGAAGACAAAACATCTAAAGAGTTGAGACTAAATCCTCTATTTTCTTTTAAGTTGATCTTAGAGTTCAAGAGACTAAACACTGACTGGATTCATCCACTCTACTCCATAGGGCCATAACCCTGGAATGGCATATGCAAATAGTATTGTAATGGTCAAGGTAACCAAGGAGTACATTTGTGTGTGCCTGTGATAAGTGTGGGAAGGGTACACTCGGTGCTTATTAGAGCAGAGCTTATCCCTGTGGGCCATTTCATGCATGAGCAGCACCAAAAACAGAGAGCCTGGGGCCTGTGAGGTCCAGGGCAGCTCTGGCAGATGGCAGAGGCACAGGGTGCTTGCGTGTGTGTGTGTGTGTGTGTGGGTGGGTGCTTGATTAAGGCCACTACATTGCCCAGCTCTGGGCCCACCATTTGCTGTGTCTTCTGTGGAGTTCCAGGAGGCGTCATGCACATTAAATACAATGTGAATGTGCCTCGTGGATTTATGCAACACAGAGGTCCTGGGCACCGTGGTAGACATAGGGTTCCTTGTGACCTTAACCCTGTTCCCGTCCCAACCAGACCAGCTCCCGCTCTGAGACAGTGTTGCTACCCCCAAGCCCCTTCTCATGACAGCTCTGTTATCTGAGGCTGGACAGAAGAAAGCCCAGGGACTCATTTCCAGGGGCCCAGCTCCCCAGGGTGTGGAAGCACAGCCAGAAACCAAGTCCTCTTTCCCTGGAAGGCTGCAGTGACTTGTAAGAAAAAAATCTTCTTACTGAAAGAAATCAGATGAAAAGGATGGGGAAGAAGGCAAAAAAAAAAAATTTTTTTTTTAACTGAGTTTTGCTTAGGAAAGGTCAGCCCCAGGAATCTGTTTCCTCACCAGCGTGAGTGCTCAGTGGCCTTCTCCAGATCAATAGGACACTGATCACCTCATAAAATCATGTTGAGGCAGCAGGGGCCAGGGCGGGGGAGCTGGAGGGAAGCTGCCTATCACCAGGGCTGAGCCTCCTGAGGGCAGGGCTTTTGGCTGAGCTCCATGCTGCCAACCTCCCCCTGCCCAAGCCCTCATGCCACCTCTTAGGAGCCCAGAGCAACCTGCTGCTCGTTTCCAGGCTCTACGGCTCCATGAATAGCTGTCCTTGCTTCTGACTGAGTTGGGAGCACCCTTTCTGGAGCAGCCTGGGTCCCTTGGTCAGGCCACTCACTGCAGTCTTCCAAGGCTCAGGCCACTGCTGAGTACAGTGTAATTGACACAGGCAGCCCCCAGGAAGGCCTGGAATTCCAGGTGGAGAAATGTGGTATTTACCATTGGTCGGTGGAGCCACTTGTAAATTATTTTGCAATAAGAAGTATATGTGCAGTTGAGGGAAAGAGAAGCTGAGGGATGGGAGTAGCAGCGACCTTCATCCAGAATCCTCTGTGCACGTTTGGCCTGCACATGAGCATCTGCTCAATCCCTTGCACCCTGAGAGGATGCACAACTTTGCCATCTTTAGCCAGCCCTAGCCATAAAGCCCAGCACAAACAGTCCATAGGCTTGGGGGGTGTGGGAGCAGGAAAGGGGGACAGTGACACTTTCAAAGACTGGAGGATGCTATTAACATGTCAGTCCAATTATGGTAATGTGCTGGGGTAATTGGCCCTCCAAGGGCTCAGGGGATGCACATGAGTACAGTAATTGCAGGTTCACTTTGCTCTGCGTTCTTTACCCTGCTTTGGTGACTAATTATTAGTATTTAGCAAGTGGATATTGTCATCTTCAAAGCAGGTGCAGCTGTGGCTCAGGCATTGGAGCTGGGGCCAGCTAAAGGTCAGCCTCTGCTTGGGGATAATTAATTTGTCTTTTATGGATCTGAAATGCGCTCCAAGCTTGTCTCTTCTTTTTTTGCTTCCAAACAAACAAACCAAAAGGAAGGAGACTATACCTTACAGTTTATTTCAGTGCCCTTTCCATTAAAAGGCCAGAATCGACAAAGAGGGGTAAATGACTGGAGGGGGGCCATTTATGAACCTCTGTTTTCTTTAGGAAAATAGCCATAAATTGATTCCCTGCCAGGATCCACATGAAGAGGAAAACCAAGTAGTCTGAAGTGATAGTCAACAGGTGAGTATAGTCTATAAACTCTTTGATATTCTACTTAGTTACTACTTATATATTGGACACTAGGACACTCTGTTCCCAAAAGGGGGATGTTTGGAATTCGAATATGATGGAGAATAACAATAGTACATAGCTATTGAGTGACTGCTGGGTCAGATACTATGCTCATGTACATAAAATGCTTACTTCATCAAATCCTCACCACAGCTCTAGGAAATAGGTACTGTTATTATCCCCATTTTATAGTTGAGAATCTGAGGCTCAAAGAACTTAAATATGTTTCTCAAAGTTGAAGTAACAGAGCTACATTTAATCCCTGGTCTGTCTAGTGCCTAGCAAAATCCCTTTATTTAGTGAGGAGCTATGCTTAGTTCTCTGGAATGCAAAGGCAGCACTCGCTAACTTTGCTTATGGAGGACCAAAAGCGCAGGCATTTTTTTTTAAATCAGAGCTTTCTAAGGTATCTCAGGAGGCCAAAGTTTGAATTAAGCATTATTTCATGGGTATGATGCGTGATGGAATTTTATCAGAGACAAAACAGAAATCAGCACAGATGAAGACATAGGAAAGGATATGGTCCCACCCTGAATTCTGCTCTTTATTGAGTCTCCTCAACAATCCTGGCACATGAAGCCCTTTCCCTATCCTAGCTGCCTTCTTCTCTGTAGGGTGCTGGCTCAGTTAGATTCCCACTCATTTTCAAGTATTGTCTTCGAAACTCTAATAATTTCATTTTCATTTATTTCTCTAATAAGGATCCAAATGCATTTAGGTCACAGAACTGACCACATGTGCTTTTGCTGCTCCTGGGGCATTTGGCTCTGCCCTGGGGAAAAAGGAGGTGCCCAGTAAGTCCTGATTGAATCAGACTGGGGAAGGAGAGTGGATAAAGCTCCTCCTCTGATAGCTGGGTTGACAAAGGAAGACCTATTGTTTCATGTTGGCTTGGCTAATACAGAATAATTTAAGAGATTCTTGTGACCCTCTCACACATATACATTTTGAATTCAGAAGAGTGTATGGAAGTTTCTTATGATCCACCTTCATTGCCAAATGGAATTCGATCATATGGTATCATTCTAAGGGGTGGCTGGCCAAGTGAAAGAAATGAATGTATGGGAGGAACTTACAGGAGATGGGAGTGGATGCTTCAGGAGTTTAGATTCGTGTCCAAGCCTTGCTGTTATGGCAGGGTAACAAAATTTTGTTCCATGGTTTTGCTGCAGCCTACATATTGATGCAGCTACATGAATTCTCCTCTTTGCAACCTGACCTCTTTCTTACTGTGAAATGATCTCATTTCAAGGCTAACCACAAGAGGTTTGGCTGGGCACCCGGCATGCCGTGAGCCTGGCATTTGCAAATCTTCATGCAAAGTGCAAAGTTTTTTTTAAAAGACAGTAAATAATCCTGTCCAGAGAAATCTTGGAAAGGTCTGCTCCCAGCCACGAGGTAAAAAAAAAAAAGCATTCACTCTCCCCACCCTCAGAACCATTATCTGCTGCTCTTCTCGAATGCGAAGGCTTAAGTCGCTTTTAATTTTAGATCAGGAACAATCTGATTTGGGGCCAAGGTCTTTTTTCAACTGTCCTTCAAAATGTATTAAGCTGTGGTGTTTTTCCACCTCCAGCCTGCTCTGTTTCAGTTTCTTCAGTGCCAAAAGCTGAGGTTCCACCAAGATTCCGACCTACAGCCAGGATGCAGTGAGACAGCACTCTGCAAAGAGCATCACCCTCCTGCCTACAGCAGGAAGCCCAGCCATTCTATGAGGAAGAGAGAGAGAAAGAGAGATGGCTCCTTGTCTGCCCAGTGTTGGGGGATGCTCCTCACTTGCTTGGCAGAGCGTGGTGTTGCCTACATGACTGGCCAGGCACATGACCAGAGACTAAGACAGTAGGCAGAGTTCCCAGAAGCTTAGGCCACAACTGCCCACTTCCTTACAGCATACTTCCTCTGTGCCCCTGTCTAACACAGAAAGGAGAGGGTCCCCTGGCAGACCAGGTTGTCCCTTGGTCGGTGCCATCTTCCTGTCAGTCTCCTGTGCCACCAGTGGACCCAGGGCATGCAGGTCATTCATCCTAAGCAGAGGGACCAGGCATGGGATGGATGCTGATGCCTGGACCTCACGTTCAGTTCTGTGGACACAAGCTCAGCCGCCCACTCCAGCCTCAGTTTGTGAAGCCTTAGCTCTGTCCGGCATGAGCCGCCACCCAGGACAAGATGTGCAGACATGGTGGAGGCTGAGACACAGAAAACCCCATATCCCTAAGCTGACTCTGTCTTACTGTAGACATTAACACTGAATCTACTAGGCAGGACAACAAGCGTCTCATTTTGTTCCTTCAAAGTCTTCCACACCTCAGTGGACAGATCTGATTCTAGACCTCGGCCCCTTCCAGAGTCCCCCAACTGCCATTCCTAGAGCAGGTACCAAGCTATGACCGGGTAGGGGTTCCTGTTCAACATGTCCTGGACACCACCTTGGCCTCTCAGTTGGAGCTGGAGTCTTGTGGGTAACAGAATTGACTCCTGAGCAAGATGACAGATTTCTTTAACCCTGGTACTCCCCATTGGCATATTCTTTCTCCAGGCCTCTGGCAAGAGGAATGTGTGGTGGAGCGTGGGAGGAGTGTGAGGAAAGGAGAATGAGCTCACAGTGACGGGTTGAAAATGGGAAGAGTTTAACTCTAAGGCACTGCTGGGCCCCTTGGGATCCCAGGCTCTGAAGAGCCTAGGAGAGTGACAACATATTTAGATACATATATTTTTTCCTTCCCTCAGCCATGGCCTTTCTTGGGAATGTTTGACAAGGTTGTTGGTGAACAAGCATCTCCAGTGTGCAGTCAGACAGGCTGGCCAGCACTGAGAAGACCAGCAGTGGTAGCAGGTCAGGGGACAGCCTCCTCTTTCGGAGCAAGCAGCACCTCTTTCGCGTCTCTGCCTGGCGCCGTGCTGCCTGAAGGAGGAAGGATCAGCTTCTGAAAAAGAAAGGAGTATCTCTGAGTTGCACTAATGAAATGCCCTGAACCCAGCCTAAATGCTCGTTGGGTGGGGACGCAGGCGTGAGTAAGAACGGGATTGGTCCATGCAGGAGACTTGGTATCCTAAAAATCTGAGCACATTTGGGCTTGAGTCAATGCAACTGGGTCTTTGGAAGGACCTCAGTATCTTGCCCTGTTTTAAAGGGATGATTTAAGATTCAAACCACAGGGGACACTTGCTCCAGTCCTCAGTGTCTGCCCCACAGCCCTCTCCTCATGGAAAAATTGTTGGGAGTGACTCAAGGTGATATTCCTCAGTCTTGATCTTCATTTGAACTGGCATGCCATCCCACATATGCCCCTTCCTCTTTTCCTTCATCAGATTTCATTAGAATCAACACAGAGTTGTGGAAAGGGCACTGGGATCAAAAAAATATATATATATATGTGGAAAATCATCTCCACTCTGTCCTCAAATAGCTGACTGCAGGTAATTTGCTCTTCTCTGCTGGACTGGATCTGTTTATGTTTTCTGCGCTTTCAAGATTTTATGCCTAAATCTTAATACTTGGCTCAGTGTTCTACGTTCCAAATATGTCTTATCTGTCTAGAGCTTTGGCTGGGACACCTTAAATCCTAGCGTGGTTTTGCCAGATCTGAAGCTCCCTGAGATTTGTCCTCAAAAGCCTTTGGGCTCTTCTCTCCTCCCAGGCTTTTGCCCTCCTCTTCTTTTCTTCTTGCATATGAACTTTCAACGTCTCCATGATAAACTCTTTGCACTCTCCACCTTTTGACTTTCTCCGAAGGAAAATGTTTCATTCACTCAGCAAATATTGACAGAGTGCCTTTTATGCAGTAGACCCACGTAGCAGTCAGCCGTTGCTGCAACAATGCTACGCAAGAAGGAACCCCCAGATGTCAGTAACTACCAACAACAAACATTTGTTTTTCTTGCTCACAGAGCTACAGGTTGGCTGGGATGGCTCTTCTTCAGGATTCAAGATTGGGTTCAGGTCTGCTTCTCAGGTCTTCATTTCAGGTCACAGGAAGAAGAGACAGCTATGTAGGGAAGGGAGAAATATCTTCAAGAAATCAAGCCAAACCACATGAGCATGTTTTAAAACCTCTGGTCAGATGTAGTTTACTTCTACTAACATACCATTAGACAAAGGAAGTCACAGGGCCAAGCTGAAAGTCAATGAGACAGGGAAGAGAATTCTTCACTCACAGTTAAGCCATGCAGCATAGGAAAAGAAGAATTATGAACAAATAATATAATATAAAATATAAAACATTTTCTACTTTCATAAAGGTCACAGTCTAATATGAGTGACAGATATTAAACATGAAACAAGAAAATTGATATATAATAAATGGGGATAAATGTTAAACAAAAAATGAATAACACGAGGGAACTACATGTAGATTGGTGATGTGAGAAGTCCTCTATGAGGTAGTGCCATCGAAGCTGAGACCCGAAGGCTAAGGAGTCAAGTAGGCCCACAGAGGACAAAGAGTTTTCCAGCCAGTAGGAATGGCTTGTGCAAAGGTCCTGGGGAAGTGATGATGCTGACAGTTGAAGAACTGGAAAAAGATCCAGTGTAACTAGGAATGTCGTAAGGGAGGACAAAGTAGTGGGGGTGAGATTGAAGCTGCCTGCAGGTGCCAGATCATGCAGGGTCCTGGGTTGTTACTGCTGTCTCTCAGACCTTCCAACTATGGCTCTTCCATTTATTCAGTGCTGATTAAAACACACACACACACACATACCCCACCTCCTCCTCCTTAAAGCTTCCTTAGGTTGATCGATGTGTCAATGTCACTTTGTATTTCAACAAGCCAAAGGAAAAACAAAACAAAACAAAAAACCCTTAGTCTGTGTGTTGCAGGGGCTTGTGTTGGGCCAGGATTCAGAAAGTCTGGAGAACTATCAAGTTTCACCTGGTTGAGAATCACTTGCAAAACCAGAAAGTAGCATTTCACAGCTTAGAAGGGATTAACAGTCACAGTTTAGCACCGACTATCTGTTAAGTGAGTTCCTTCATCTACGGGGAGCTGGTAGAGGCTCCTGCCCCGAACAAAGGAGGGCTGGAGGAGCCTCCCTGCTGAGAATCATCCTTCAGGGCAAGCAGGCCTGGTAAAGTTATGAGGAGGTCAATTTCTGAATACAGCTTTAAGCTGACCCTCAAATCTTCTCTGGCGCAAGGAGACTTTTTGGAATAATGAAAATCTTCTATATCTTGATTAAGGTATAATTATAATGTATAACACAGGTTTGTCATTTGTCAAAACTTATCAAACTATACATTTAAAATGAATACATTCTATTGTATGCAAATTATACCTTAATAAAGTTGATTTTAAGGGTAAGTAATCAAATCAAATCAAATCATAAATAGATAACAAAACAAAAACCTGATGCTGGCCGACCTCCATTTTTTCCTGCAGAAATTACAGTAAATTTAAAAAAGAAAAAGCTTTCAGTGTACTTCAAAATATTAGAGCACAAATAGCTTTCTCTACTCTGGGACGCTTTTAAAAGGAAAATGAAGGGGGAGGGAGGTACTCTCTCTCATCTTGTCACAGAACACTGGGTCACTCTGAGACCCTGAGTACTCAAGGATGTTAGTGGTGTAGTACCTGGGTGGGGGTCAGGAACATCACATTGGATTGGTGGCTGTGCCTGGTAGGTGATACAGGACCTACTAGGAGAACAGAGACCCCACCAGACAGAAGTGAGAGACATCTAGCAATTTGAAGAAGGTGTGGTAGCAAGGGTGGGCACTGGTCCAGGGGTGCCCAGGAGAAAGGGCAGCATCTATGGCAGCGTTGTATGCAGAAATACAGAAATATAATGCCTGCCACAAGTGCAAACCACAGATATAACTTTAAATTTTCTAGTAGCCACATCTGAAAAGGCAAAATAAACGAAAACTAAGCTCAGTATCCAAAATATTATCAAGTCAATATGTAATCAATATGAAAAAGATAGTACTGAGACACTTTACATTTTTTGTACTGCCTTTGAAATCCAGTGAGCATTTTACACTATGGCATGTCTCAGCATAGATTAGCTGCATGTCAATGGCCCAGTCGCCCCATGTGACCTTCCTTCTGGACAGCACAGCTCTTTGGGCACAGCAGCACCCATGTGACCAATTTTATTGTATGCGAGGCTCTCCCCACCCCATCCCACTCAAGAAAAAGCCCCCAACTCAGGGCTTTTTCCAGCCATACACGTACATATGTACACAGCCACACTCCCTGTGTACATAGAGGTAGTACACAGGGGCCAGGGCCTTGGGTGGGCAGGCAGAGGTAAGAGCCTGAGAAATAAGAACTATTGCCATGAATGAGAGCCATGGGCTAGGGAGGCTCAGAAAGCTCAGATGATATGTATATTTTAAAGTCTAGCTCCAGCTCCAGTGTTCTGTTAACAATGAGGACCACAGAAAAACATCAATTGTGTCTCATCAACCCTCTTACACTTTGTGCTTCTGTTTACCTACAATGTGCATGCTACACTGCAGGACCCCATTTTCATTCAAGCCACCGATAATTCTTTTTTTTAATTTACCTTGTTTATGCCCCCAACCTTGTTCTAAACCAGCTGGTAGAGTAGAGTATTTTAAAAGCTGAATTTCTGCAATTTGTATTATAAAAACACTTGGCTTACTGGATCAGTGTTTCAAACTACACTTACCCTCCTTTCTCCTTTTAACTCCCTCTTCTCCCTTTAGTCCCTCTCCTTCTCCTTTTAGCCCCCTCTCCCTTCACCTTGTCCTGAGTGACAAGTTTTACCCAGCTGAGAATCACTTGCAAAACCAGAAAGTAGCATTTCACAGCTTAGAGGGGATTAAAACAGTCACAGCTTAGCACTTACTGTCAAGTGAGTTCATACATCTATAAAGCTTAAAACCATGCCTGGCACAAAGTAAGTTCTCGAAAAGTGTCAACTACTACTGGGATCAAGTAATGGAACAATCCCATTCAACAGGTATTTCTTGGGCACCTGCTGTGTGCCAGGCACTGTCCTAGTGTTGGGGAACAAAGGGAACAAAATAGATCCCTAAGGTCAGAGAGTTAACATCATAGCTGGGAAGATAGACAAGCAGCAGTAAACATCATAAATATGTAGATTTTACTGACTGCTAGAAGGTGGTAAGTGCAGTGGGAAAAAGCGGTGGAGCAGCTTAAGGTGATTGAGAGTCCAGGATGAAGAGGCAGTGTGATTGGAGCAAAGGCCTGAAGGAGGTGAGGGGGGTTATCCGGTGGAACAGCCAATAGAAAGGTCCTAAAGCTGGGGTGTCTGGTGTGCTGAAGAATCATGTTTTTGCTCATTTGAACTGTGAGAACAAAATACCATAGGTTGGGTGACTTATAAACAACAAAAATTTACTTCTCATAGTTCTAGAGGCTGGGAAGTCCAAGATCAAGGTCCTGGCAGATCCTGCGTCTGGTGAGGGCCCACTTCCTGGTTCATAGATGACCGTCTGTTTGCTGTGTCCTCACATGGTGGAAGGTGTGAAGGAGCTCTCTGGGGCCTCTTTTATATAGGCACTAATCTCATCAAGACCCGGAGCCTTCATGATTAATCAACTCCCCAAAGCCCCATCCCCAAAATACCACCACACTGGGGATTAGGTTTTAACATATGAATTTGTGAGCAAACACTCTGCTGGTAGCAAATAGCAGAGGCTGATATGGAGAGAGCGCAGAGGTGAAGACTAGGAAAGTAATGAGCAGTAGAAAAGGAAATCAGAGAATTAACAAAGAGAGCAGAGCGGCGATAAATGATAGATTACGGGGCCCTTGGGCTGGTGTCAAGACTTCAGCTTTCACTCTGAGGAATGGGGACACATTGCAGGGCTTGAGGCTGAGGAGGGACGGGACCAGATTTCGATTTTCAGTAGATCACGTCAGTTGCTTTCCAGAGTAGACTGTGGAGGGTGGAGACAAGGTCACAGCAGGAGACCAGTGAGGAGGCTGTGGCGCAATCCAGGCAGGAGATGAGGTGACCTGGCCCAGGGAGCCAGAAGTGGAGTGGTGAGAAGTGATATCGCCGACTTGTAGTCAGCTGGCCATGTCTGTGTGCCCCAACTAGTTGGAACGGCCCATCTGGCAAAGGACAATGTTTCTTACCTCTTTGTACCACCCTCAGTAATAAACATTGGTTATTTAGTTTGGTATCTAAACCACGTTTAAGACGCAGCTATAAGGAAGTGTCATGGAGAAAACTTACTCGTTATATGCAAATTACCGGCAAATTTCAAGCAAAACCAAATGTATCTATAGTGGACGTGTCAATGAAGTAGGAGGAAACTTTGAAGACAAGGAAATCTCAGGTTCAGGAGCAATAGAAGGGAATGTAAGGAGGGAGGAAGAGAGAGAAGGAGAATGCAAGAGGGAGAAGGAGAGAGAGAAAGAAGGCTGGGGAGAAAGGGGGACCAAGACATGGACATGGACATGGATCAGCTCTGAGAAACGATCTGTTCACACCTGAGAGAGGCTTAAGTCAAAAAGTTGTGTGGAAATGGCAATCTTGGGCCTGGTTTGGAATTGCAAAGCTGAGAAACAAGGAGTCTGGGTGAGCCAAAAGAAATCTTTTACTCAAGCCTAAGGGAAAAAATCGAGTAAGATTAAAATTCATACTTAAGTATTCATAATGGTAATAAATTATACTTAGATGACATTTTTAAAGTTTGCTTTTTAAGATACTCTCTTTTATTTCTTAATGTTGTTGTTGAGCTTTTTGTTTTTTGAGACAGAGTCTTGCTCTGTTGCCAGGCGCCAGGCTGAAGTGCAGTGGCGCGATATCAGCTCAGTGCAACCTCCGCCTCCTGGGTTCAAGCAATTCTCCTGCCTCAGCCTCCCGAGTAGCTGGGACCACAGGTGCGCGCCACCATGGCCAGCTAATTTTTGTATTTTAGTAGAGACGGGGTTTCACCATGTTGGCCAAGATGGCCTTGATCTCTTGATCTCATGATCTGCCTGCCTCGGCCTCCCAAAGTGCAGGGATTCCAGGCATGAGCCACCGTGCCTGGCCTGTTGAACTTTTTTCTTTTTCTTTTTTTTTTTAAGAAAAAAGTTTTATTTCGGGGGAAGAAGAATAAAAAAGCAGGATCATCGCATAGTGGAAAAAACACGTGTTGGTCTTAGGGTTCCTGGATATTTAGCTTTATTCTCATTAATTATTTGTGTGACCCTTAGGCAAGTCATTTCAGCTCTCTGAGCCTCAGTTTTCTTTTCTGTGAAATGAGAACACAGGGTTAAATGATCTCTTCTGGCTCTAAAATCATGTGGGTTTTTAACGGAGTGAAAAATGCACTCATTTCCCTCTTAGTTAACATCCTCGTGGACTGCCTGCCAATGTGAAATTCAAGGTCAAGGGTGTGAGTAAAGCCCTCCTTACCTATCAGTGCATCCTGACTGCAGGCGAACAGGGGTCTCTTGAGAGCTAGATTTGCAAGCTGAACCCATGACATGACAACAGGCAGTCCACTCAGAGGGGGTGGGGGTTCAACACAGACGCTGGCTCCTCTCACAACTCTGGGGGAGCCTGGCCTTGGCTCGTCCCTGGAATGGTGTCTGCCTCTCCATAACTGTTTATGAGGGGCTGCCCTCTGACACCTGGTCTTCAGGCTTTCATTGAACATTTAAAGTCCCATATTCTCTCAACTGTCAGCTGTTCCTAACCGAGTACACACACATGCCGAACCATGCGCTGTGTGCTGGGGACCCTGCTGTGAACAAAGACCCTCACAGTCTAATAGGGAAAGCAGACATTAAACAACAGCTATGAATGATTTATTATAAACTTCTGAGCATGCAAAGTGCTATGCAAAGAAATACTACAGAAGCACTTAATATTGCTAATTTAGACCCCCGGGCTAAAAAAAGCGATATTTAAATTGACTCCTCAGGGATGAGCCAAAGTTAGATCAAGAGTGGGAAGAATGTGCTGGGCGGAGGAAATAGCTTTGAAGAGGTGACCGTGGACCCCTCTCTGGGACTTTCCTCCTACCATGCCACCATGTTTACCAAGGTTCCAGACGGCAGCTAGGATTTAGAGGGGTAATGGTACTCATTCATTTGTTCACTCATTCATAGCCATTATTATGCACTTACTGTCTGCTGGAATATAGTAGGGAACAAGCAGAATCAATCCTCTTAAATAATTCTGCCCTAATGAAACTTATATTCTAATGGAGAAGGCAGACAAATATATAATAAATTATGATGATACTAATATTGAAAAAAAAGCAGGAAATGGATAAATAAATTGTCAGTTCAAGGGGCGAGGAAACAACCTTATATGAGGTGGTCAGGGAAGGCCTTATAGTGAAAAGCCTAAAAGAGTTGGGGTGGGTGGGGAGCTTTGCCATACCCAGGGGAAGAGCATTCCCTGCAGAGGGAACAGCAATTGCAAAGGCTGTGAGGCAGTAGTGTGCCCAGCCAACTTAAGAAAAGGCAAGGAAGCCAGCACAGTCAGGAACAAAGTGGGCAGGGGGATTGAGGGTGAGGCCAAGGGGGTCACAGGGCCAGGTTTTGTGTGACTTTGGAGTGCATTTAAGGATCTGGGCTTTTCCTTGAATGAGGAGTTTGAGCAGGGAGTGACATGATGTGACACACAATTTCAAAGGATCACTCTGAGTGGCCATTGAGAAAAGACTGTAGGCATTGATGCAAGCGTGGACCAAGGAAGCCCATGTCAGACTGGTGATGTGGGCTAGGATAGCAGGGGCTGAAGGAGTGGGAAGTGTTGGATTCTGGATATATTTTAAAGGAGAAGCCAATAAGATTTGTTGATGGATTGGATATGGGGTATGAAAGAAAGAGGAATCAAAGGAAACAACAAGATTTTTGGCTTGAGTGTCTGGAAAAATGACATCGCTACTTATGAGATGAGAAGGGCTGTAGGAGGAGCCAGCTTAGAGGGAGAAAGCAGAGGGGCCAGCATCGGGATGTGTTAAGTCTGAGATCTCCATTAATCATCCAGTGGAGACAAGCCGTAAGAATTCAGGGAAGAGGTCTGGAAGGAAATAAAAACAACATGGGAATTGTCAGATATTTAGAGCCAGAAGACTAAGTGAGATTATCTACAGAGTGAGGGTAGATGGTAGGAGAGAGAGGTCCCTGGAGCCCTACAGCACTGAGGAAGAACTTGCAGAGAAAGACTTCAAAAGAAGCCGCGATCAAAGCTACCTGGAGTGGGCCAAACTTTGTTCTTCACCAGCTCTCTCCACCCACCCCATGCTAGCCTCCTCAGCATTTAATGCCTGGCATGTACACACACACACACACACACACACACACACACATACAAGTCAATTTCCTGTTTCTGAAACAATCCCTATAAACTTATTAAATTAATCAGGGAAGAAGTGGGTGTATGGGGGGAACAAAAATAAACCAAGCTTGCAGTGTATTCAGCATTGATCGTTAGGTCAGCTTGCTCACTGACCTGCTTACTCAGAGTTGTTTGTCTACTGTCCTAGACTCGTGTGGACCCTGTTACAAGAAAAGTTAAGTTCCCCTTAACTGCTCTACTGACACCAGCTGGTCTGAAGGACCCTACTGATGCCAGATGATGTGGAAGACCCCACTGACACCAGCTGGTCTGAAGAACCCCACTGATGCCAGCTGAAGGACTCTGCAAGAAGCTGGGTCACCAAAGAAAGCAGTTTCCATACTCTGAGGATTTCATCCCCCTTGCCCCAACTATTCAATAACCCAAATTTTCCAGCCCCCTACTCTTCATGATCCTCTGAAAGACCCCAGTCCAGGACTCAGGGAGATAGATTTGAGGGTCTCCTCCCACCTCCTTGCTTCATTCCCCTCAATGATTAAATCTTTCTCTGCTTCAAACCCTGCTGTCTCAGCGCAACTGGTCTGTTCCTGTGCTGAAGCGTATGAACCTGCTGGTCCTGGAACATTTCTTTTGTGTTTGTGTTCTATGTCCCTGCAAAGAACGGCAAGAATGTGAAGCACTGTCCCCAACCGTGCTGCATGAAGGGCAGGCTTGGACGGGGGCAGGAGTGCTATCTCCCTGGAGATTGGCACCCTGAAACGTTATTTTCATATCCCTTTCCTATTGTTAATTCTACTGATCATTGATCATACTGCTATGCCCGTGGAATAATTACGGAGAAGAGATCTCCTATGTACATTTACAAGAATGTGAGCTTTAAAAATAGTGTTTGATTTCGAATACCAGGGATATTATGGTGCTCTCACAACAAAGAACAAGTGATTTCATCTAACTTCCTTCCTCTGGGGACATCTGAGCCAGTTCCAGGGACCAGGTTGCTGTCTATTTTGTTCCTGGGATCTCGAACAGGAGTTGGGCAGGGAGCCTTAGAGGCCTGACCGTGTGCCATGTGCCAGCCATTGGTCATAGCCATAACCATTTTTGGTGATTGTCCATTCAGTCAATCTGTGGCCTGACAGTCTGGTGGGGCATCATACTAGGGATCACCTGCTCTCCTATGTCCTGTGTCCTCAGGTCCAGCAACACATGAAGTGAGTAAGTTAAAGGGCTACCGGCAGTTTTTTTTTAGATGGAGTCTTGCTCTGTCACCAGGCTGGAGTGCAGTGGCACGATCTTGCCTCACTGCAACTTCTGCCTCCTGGCTTCAAGATTCTCCTGCCTCAGCCTCCAGAGTAGCTGGGACCACAGGTGTGCGCCACCACACTCGGCTAATTTTTTGTATTTTAGTAGAGACGGGGTTTCACCACGTTGGCCAAGATGGTCTTGATCTCCTGACCTCATGATCTGCCTGCCTCAGCCTCCCAAAGTGCTGGAATTACAGGCATGAGCCATCTACAGCGCCTGGCCATCTACCAGCAATTTTGTCCTCGGTGGTCTGACTTGCTGACATGGTGAGGAGTACCCAGTGTAAAAGCCAATGGAACCTTTGCTTGAGAGAGCTGGGGAGAACTGGGAAGGGGAATGGGCCCCAGCCCCTCTGTGGAGAAACCAAAAAACACGTGTGCCTCAAATGAACCCCAAGGGGTGGAAAGGCCAAATTAATACAATCTCCTGTTAGATGAAAGTCAGACAGAGCAAAAATGAGCAGCCAGGGAACTCAGATGCCAGCAGCATCTTTCCATTCTGATATTCCATTACAACCCCTGTTTTTTAGCTGGGCGCAGTGGCTTATGCCTGTAATCCCAGCACTCTGAGAGGCCGAGGTGGGTGGATCACCTGAGGTCAGGAGTTCAAGACCAGCCTGGCCATTATGGTGAAACCCCATCTTAAAAAAAAAAAGAACCCTTGTTTTTTATAACCTCTGCATGCCTATAAAGCAGGGGATTTGGGAAGCAAAGAATAGCTGATGGAGGTGTCAGTAAGCCAATTTGTGGCTTGTTAGAGTGTCATACTTGTTTATCGGCATTTAACGAGACAAGACATTGATGTCAACACAGTGGGAGGGCAGCTGCCTGGACCAATAGTATCCCTTGCTGAAAATTAATTTAAACTCTCTTTTCTTTGTGCCAGAAATGGTAGAGCTAATTCATTACCAAAGTGTTGAAATGCCATTGAAAATGAGTTAGGGTAATAGGGAAGAGTCATCATCAGCAGAACAAAATCCCAGTTTAGCTTTCTTTTGGTAACCTCTAGTAAATGAGACATCGTGAAATAATATGCTTTATGGCAGGGAACAAAACAACAAGCATTTGTTTAATTGTGGGATGGGGAAGGCTGCAGAGCTGAGAAAGGAAACTTTCATGCATGGATTTTTGGAAAACTGAGTTGCTGCCGCCAGAGCTGCATTCGCAGCCACTCTGCATGGATGGAAACCCAGCAGTCTGTGTTTTGGATCTCTGTCGGCTTGAAGAGTCCAGATTCCTGGCAAGGCCAGGTTCTTTAATCAAGCTTCTGTGAAATCTCTGTTCTGATCATTTACAAGATCTCGGCTCCATGATGATCTGTGGTTGAAGCTGGACACAGCATCCCTCATCCCACTGGTTCAAGCTTCCCATTCAGCAGTAACATGGGTCATGTGACCTGAATTGGAGCAGTTTTTGTTTTTCGCTCCTTGTCCTATATAACTTTGGCCACTTTATTCTCCTGGGAAAATTTCAGACATGAAAACTACAACTCATAGGGACCTAACCACTATGAGATTGAAGTAATCATCTGGCTCACTGCAAACTCCTTCTCTTTCCATTCTGTCTATGCCCACATTTGGACCAGCACAGGAAAGATGGAGAGGAAATCATGAGGCCAAGTTATTCTGGGTTGGCTGGGTCCTTCTTCAGAAGATCCCCAATCATCTCATCCATCCCAAGCAGAAGTGCTATGAGAGGGAGATCTCCGCAAGAGCTTCCAGGGGGAAAGCACAGTTCTGATCTCTTTCTGGATTCCGCAGACTTGTTGTCATTAGGCCAATTTCTTCACCCCAGTCATGCCCCTTGCCCTGTGACTCTGCAGTTCTTCCCATAAATGAGTGGTCGCTTTCCCTGTCCTTAGCTTTGTCACTGGCCATGTGACAGTGGGACAGTTCTGAGCCTAGGTTTTAAGTGTCATTGTATGCTCTGCTCAGCTTCAGGTGCTTCTGACACCCCCACTGGTCCCAGAGGGAGGATGAGAGAGATGTGGTACAGAGCTGTATCCCAACTGTCCAGCCAAGTCTGGCCGAGACCAGCTGACTGCAGGTGACCCACACCTGTGAGCTAAATAATGACGCTTGTACAGTGCCAAGTTCTGGGGAGCTCTGTTACACAACAATAGCAAATCATAATGCCCCATTCAAAGCAGAAAAGAGAGTCTTATGTACAAGAAGACCAGTCCTTTGGAGGGAAAGACTGATCTCTACTTAGGCAACTATCTAAAATTAGGAGAGTCGGGGCATATTCCCAGCCTGAATGCCCTTCTTACAGTGGACTGTGCCACTGCATGTCACCAGGGCCCCCTCTCTGCTTCTGCCACCTGGGCAAATAGGGAAATGCCACAGTCTCACATGAAGAAGTTCCCTTTCTGGAGTTCAAGTACCCTTTTCCCGCATTCTCTCACCATCTCAAAGGGAGGGGAAGAAATACTTGTATCTGTTAAGGACCCATTCCAAACAATTGTTTTGGAATCTTCCTTAGATTCCTTATCCCACTCATGATTGGAAGACAGATTGATACTTCCAGGATGCAAGGGCCAATCACATAAGAGAGTCTTTGCTCAGGGACAGTCAGGTATCCAGAGAGCCTGTCCTTCCATGGCTTCCAGCCCACTGACAGAGCCGAGAGCTCAGGCCAGCCTGAAAGGGTGATACAGTTTTGTTAAACCCTTCATAATATGAGCACAGGTCCTGGCAGCTCGAACGTGAGCTGTTTTGGGATAAAAACCTCGATTATTCATTTTTCTGCTCATGAAAGGCTAGCGACTGCTACATTTCCACTAAGCCTGGTTGGCATATAGCACAGAGCCTCCTTTTTTCCTGCTGTTTATATAAATGGACTCACCTTGCCCAGGCTCTCTGCTGCAAATGTGTGATTAAAGGATTATAATGGTGATGGAAATAGTAATCACGTCTGTTTTCAGACAGAGCCATCCCTCCAGGGGCCAAAAGTGACTGTGCTCTTATTCATACCTGTAAGGAAAGGGAACCTCGCAGGCACTTTCATAGATGGGCCAATAGGGCCCCAGAAAGGGTAGGATAGCAACTTGCTTCAGTATACCCAGCCTACTGGCTTCCAGCTTTGGTGGGGTGGAGGTGGTGGCTGTTGAAATGGAGCTCAGAGTCTGCAGACAGCCAGATCACCAGGTCACCCAGACTAGAGTTGGAACATCATCCACTGTGGTGGGTGAGCAGCTTAGGGGCAAACCTAGCAGCAATGGGAGGCGGCCAGCCCATCAGGCAAAGATAATTATTTGGAAAACACGTCATGAGAGCTAGACAGACACCCTACTGGTGGTCAGCATCGGGGATGTCCGGTAGTCTCTGTTTGGTTTTTGAACAGCACAGAAAAGGGGATCTAGAACAACAGTGTACAATGGTTCAGGGTGGAGGCTCTGGAATCAGCATCAGGATAGGGTCAAGGGCAGGGCTGAACCTCTAGAGAGGGAGGACTCAGAAGAGCAAGGCAGGACCCAGGCTCAGAGGAGCAAGAGGGTGAAGCAGATTATCAGGGATGTCCAGCCTGGTCACTAGAGCCAGGCAGAAATCCCACTCAGCAGACTCAAAGGCCAGAGCAGTCCCAGCAGCCAGATTGATTGGTGCCGAGTCACCAAAACCGCTCACTCGACTGTTCTTTAGAAATAAAAGCCTGGCTCCAGCACCCAGGGAAAGGCTTATTATGCCGCTGGGAGGCCAGTGAAGGAGGTGGGGGCCGCACCACAAAGGCCTCTTCAGTGCAGCCTTCTGGAGGTCATTGGGATTTGGGATTGCTCCCAGTCAGAATTTTGCCTTATGGAAAAACAGAACTAGTCACGTCTCAGGACAAAAGTCCAGGATTCTAGCCCAGGCTGCACCACTGCTTTACCATGGGACTTATGCCGAGTAGCTGCCCTGGGCCCTGCCTGAGTTTCCCCACCTCCCTGACTCCCTCCTTCACCGAACATGTGAAATAACATGCCAAATCACTTTCGAAAAAATATAACGGTAAGGAGTTTTCAATATTAATATTTATGTGACATATGCATCATCTTCTCTCAAAATTAAATTTCCCAAGGCTGGCCAGTTTGAGGACTATCTCTAGTCCTTTTACCTTTTCCTTGATCTCCCACTCCTGGCCATTTCCTTGTCCATTATCTCCCATCAGAGGCTTCAGTGATTTTAGAAGAGATAGAGCCATAGCATGTGAGAGAGCTGCTGGGGCTGGGAAGCTAGGGATCATCTGGTCAACCTTTTCATTTCAGTAGTGGGGACTCAGCCACACATGAGAGATGGTACGTGACCAACGTCACACTGCTAGCTAATACTGAGCCAGAAAGCAATGTCTGGCATACGGTGGGGACCCAGAATACGGGAGCCTCTGTTACTGTTATTGCAACTATCCCATGCTTTCACGAAGGATTTTATTTCGGTACTTGTCAACAACTGTGATAGAAGGTTGGTATGGGAAACAGTGAGAGGTGAACAAGAGGCAAGTCATAACTCATGTTCCAAAGGGCATTTTCAGATTATCCAGTGTCAGCTTCAATGCCTCCTCCTCCAGGAAACCAAAACTGATCAGGACCCCTTCCTGTGTTCTCATTATGTCTCCTTGTATCTCAGCCTTATCCCACCACGCTAAACTGAAATTACTTCACTTTCTTGTCTCTCTCCCCTTCTAGACTTGAGATTGCTTGAGGGTAGGGACTGTGTGGTTTTCTCAAAGTTGAGTCCAGAGTGCTTAATGTTTAACATATAAAGCTGTAGATTGTATTAGAGTTCAGTAATCTGTAGGATACGTCTTAGACGTTCCCATTCCTTTGAGCTCATGGTCCCAGAGAGCCCTAGTGCTCAACAAACCTTAGTTTCATCCCAGTTGCTTTATGTGTAATCTGTACAACTTTAGTCAAATCACTTACCCTCTTAAAGCTCCAGTTTTGTTAAAACTAAAAAGAAAAAAAAAGCGGCTATTTATGAAAGGAATTTGTCAATAACTATCACATTTACAAATGAATAAAGCCTTTGCCCGAACAATTCCTGTTATAGAAATTTATCTTCAGATACACTCCTATGTATCCTGCAGGTATACTTGCTTACAGGTTATTCATTACAGTTTTATTTGTAAAGATTAACAATTGGAAACAACTTAAATTGGTTAAAGAAACTAATTTCTATACTATAATACTACGCAACCACCAAAAAGAATGATGCAAGCTTGTATATGTTGATATAGAATAAGCTCCAAAGTATAATATTAAATGAGAAACTGCAAAGCACATGACATTGTGTAAAGCAAGCTTTCAATTCATGGAGAGGGGAGAGAGAATATATGTGTATAGTTGCTTGTATATGCATAAAATATCTCTGGAAGGTTACTCAGGGAACTGGTGACATTTAGTTGAACCATGTGAAAATAGGAATATATTTTCAAAGGATGTCAAAAGGAGGGAAGGAAGGAAGGGTGGAAGGGAGGAAGGAAAAGAGAGGGGAGGAAGGGAGGAAGGAAGGAAGGAAGGAAGGAAGGAAGGAAGGAAGGAAGGAAGGAAGGAAGGAAGGAAGGAAGGAAGGAAGGAAGGAAAGAAGGTGAATAAAGGTCCCAACCAACCCGTTCATCTGTTGAGAAGCATGTGGGATGACCCCTATGAAGGCACACTGTCCATGGCAGGGTGTGATACCCGTGTGGGGTCTGGCATGGCTCTCAGGCCCTGGTTTATCCCTTGCCCCTGAATTTGCATAACTTTTTTCCAATCAAGATTCTGTCCTGATCACCCCTAGAAGATTCATAGCACAATCATCCAGCAACATCTAGATAAAATAGTTCCACTCTCCATTATGAGAACTCTCTTGTGAGGTGTAGAAGGGGGCAGAGCTCTCCCTTAAAGAGTATAGGGGTTGACTCTCGAAGGGCCTATTATGCTCCTTTATTATTCCCCTTCCTTCCTTCCTTCCTTCCTTCTTTCCTTCCTTCCTTCCTTCCCTCCTTCCCTCCTTCCTTCTTTCCTTCTGACATTCTATTATGCCAGGGTCTGAGGTCAGCTTCCTGCACTACTTTCTCCTTGTCTCACAGTGAATGAGCGGATGTGGGCTTTCCAACATTAGCATGTGTGCAGGTTGTGGCGACTTTCCTAGACCGAACCTAGGAAAGATGGTCCCTGTAGCTAGCACTTTCCTTTCTCTCCTTTATCCCCTTGCTCATTATCTTTCTAAGGTTTTGTTTCTTTTAGAGTTACGAGGGAGATTCAACCCTTAAGGAAGATAACTGTGAGCTACTGACCAGAAAATCAGGCCTAGTTATGTTTCTAGTAACTATCTGACTCAATAGGAAGGAGATTGAAAAGAACCACTGACTCAAAATTCCTTTCCCACACATGCCTGAAATCACACTGTTAGCCACTTATATGTAAAGCTTTGTCATCATGGGTCCTCTCTTTAGATTCTCCTGGGAAGGGTAATGTCTTCGAAAGAATTAGTTTAAAAGAACATTCATTCATTCATTCATTCATTCATTCAATGATTATTGCATGTTTATTTACACCACTCTACCAAGTACCTGGACATATGGGCAAATAAGGCAATCATTGACTTTAATAATAAATACCATAACAATAATAATGATGACAGCTAACACTTTCTGAATGTTTGTTATGTGACTGGCGCTCTTCTTATCTCTTTACATGTGTTTGCACTGAAGTCTTATAATAAATCTGAGGAATGTTATCTCCATTTGTTAGATAAGGAAACCGAGGCACAGAGAAGTTGAGTAGCCTGTCTAGGGTTCCAAATGAGGAAAGTAGCTAAACTGGTATGTAAACTTTTAATCTAACAGACATTTTTCCAGGACGGGGTCGTAAGCTAGGAGTCAAAGGCCTGAGTTCTTTCTCCCTGAATCATGGAGGGAAGGGAGATGGCCCAGAATGAAATACCAGATGGTCCTCAGGCCCAGGTCCTGTCCTGGTGATGTTGGAAAGACCTCAAGCTACATACGGATTTGAGAAGACCAGAGAGAGATTAATCAAGTGAAAAGGAAATTGCATGGAAACCAGCCAGGATGAATGGTATGCCCAGTAAACAGAAGAAGCAAACCTAGGGAAAGAGCCTGGGCTGAGTCGGGATCCTGAGGCCTGCAAAAACAAGCAAATTTTACCCAAAAGTGTCATGAGGCTTGGGATCCGGGCAACCCAGCGACCAAGCAAAAATAGAGAAATAAATCTGCCTGGCAGCAGTGTGAAAAGTTGCGCTTTAGTAAGAAAGGATATGGTGACCCAAAGGATCTGGCCACACAAGGAGTCTGCCAAATCGGGGTGAGACAGTAACGGCCTGCAATTCCTAAACCATACTTCAACGTCAAGCTCGGCCAAGCTGAAAGGAATTGAGAATCTGCTTTGGGCCTGGCTGAATGTCCCCAACCTCATCCTAAGTGGCTCAGAGTTGGATTAACTGAGCCACTTAGGATCAGATCAGAGGCTAAGCCCGACATATGAAATTCAGGTTTGTCAGGGGTTGAGCAGGTCCCCCTCCCTTCCCATGTGAGTTCTGGATACGCCACTGAAAGGGGGAGACTGTCCCTTCCTAAAGCGCTCCCTGGGACACAGAACTGAGCCCTGAATAATAACTTCATTCACTTTCTAAGTTCTCTGCCAGTTCTTCCTGGCTGACGCGGAAGCTGTGTGCTTGCAAGGGAAAGCCAGCCTCCCTCTTTTTGGGCTGGATCTTCTAGGAACTAGGAGATTGGGACAATGGAGGGCAGGGAGAAGCCGTGGGAGGGGGGTGCTAAAATGAACTCACCTGTCACCAAGTCACATTGAGAACCTGGTTTGTGGCACTCGTTTGGGGGCTGGAAATGGAGGGGGAAGAGATGAGCTTTAGTCTATTCTAGAAGAAAACGAAGTCTGGCTTTTTCCCTCCCTGATTAGCATTTTTATTGCGTCCCTCCTATTTGCTCTGCCTGCTCATAATTAAATACTGCCCATGGTGTCTCGTCTATCTTGGTAATGTTCTCTTGGACACCGATGAATTGGATTTTCTTTATGGACTTGCTCCACTGAGAGAAAATAAGGCTCAAGGTCTGCTCCTCCCCACCCGCAGGGTGGCTCAGTCTCAAGAGGGTATTAGGCACTGAGGTCAGCAGCCTCCTCACAGCACTCTCAAAGTGCCTGATCGGGGCTCTTGAAAAGAAAATGAAAACAGTACCAGGTCCTGGTCTGCAGAGCAGCCCCAGTGAGAGATAACCCCGGATATGAGGCAGCTGCCCCGGTTCTGCTTGGGAAGGCCTGAGGCCCAGAGACTGGCAATAATCCCACGAGGTTAGGAGAGCGGGGCTGGGGAGAGGGATGTGGGATGAGGTGCTCAGGACTCTGTGGGGCTGGTTGTAATCCCCATAGTCCCATCTTCCTGGCTCATCAGTGATCTCTTTACATGACCCACAATTATAGACCCAGAGTCATGGCGGCAGCTGTGCCCCTCAGGCCTTCCCTCCTCAGTGTCATCACTTCCCTCAGTATCTTCCCTCAGTGCTATTTCCAAGGAGCTGCCTTACATTCTCCATCGTCTTCTCTGCCTCTGCTCTTTAACCAAAGCCCAGCATCTCCTCTCATTCTGTCCAACTTGGGCCACAATAAGGGGTGGATGAAATGGAATTCGAACCTCCTCAAGTGCAGGTTTATCACTTTAGAACAGGGGTTCACAAGGTGTGTCCTGAGACCAGCAGCATCAGTTTGCATTTGGGAACCTGTTAGAAAGGTAAATTCCAGCCCAGCTGGTGGCTCACATCTGGCCTGTAATCCCCACACTTTAGGAGGCCTAGGTGGGAAGGTTCCTTGAGCCCAGGAAGTCAAGGTTGCAGTGAGACAGGCTCCACTATTGCTCCAGAAAGAGAGAGGGGGGTGGAGGGAGGGAGGGAAGAAGGAAGGGAGGAAGGGAGGGAGGGAAAGATAGGAAGAAAGAAAAGAAAGAATGAAAGAAAGAAAGAAGGAAAGAAAGGAAGGAAGGAAGGAAAATAATGGAAGGAAGAAAGAAAGAAAAGAATGAAAGAAAGAAAAGGAAGAAAGGAAGGAAGGAAGAAAAGAAAGGAAGGAAGAGAGAAAGAGAGGGGAAAAGGAGAGAGAAGGAAGGAAGGCAGGCAGGCAGGAAATGCGAATTCCTGGGTTCCACTCCGATCTAGTGAATTAGAGACTCTGGGGCCCGGGCCCAGCCAGCTGCGTTGTAACAAGGCCTCCAGTCATCGTGATGCCCTTCGACATTTGACAGCCATGGCACTAGCCCGACTTCCCACAACTCCTCAGCAGCGTCTTCCCTGAAGCCCACACCATATGTGCAGTACTATTTCCTACCCACCACCGGCTTCGGGCCACTCCCCTGCTTTCTGAAAGAAACCAACTGCCCTGCCTTAAACCATTCTCCAAGGAGCTGTGCCTGCCTCCTCTCGCATCCCTCCTCTGCACCTTCTCCCGGGGCAATGTCATCCTTTCTCACAACTTCAGCTGTCACCTCTAGGCCGATGATTCTCACATGCGCATTTCTAATAAGCAACTCTCTCCCAAGTTCTAGAAATACACTGCTTTCTGCCTATCAGGCACTTGACCTTGAATATACCAGGCACCTCCCTCACCTGTCCCAAACAGAACTCCCCCAAACTGATGTCTGAGGTTCCTTATTTTAGTTCATTCCCCACCCTGACTCTGCACAGAGATTTCTCTGAAGGAGACTTGCAAACACCCAGTCGCCTGTAATCTACTATAACCTTCTTATCCCCACTCCCTTATCATCCAAGCAAAGTGGTGGTGGTCAGGGGAAGGGTCTGTCTTTTCTACACACACCTCAGGCAGCTCTTTGACATGAGCTTCCATCCTTGTCATTTGTCTTATGTGTCAAAACTTTTCCTGCATTATGATGGTGGAGAAAATGAGTATTATTTGCCCCTCAGTCCCAGCTAGGAATGGTCCCAGTCCACTGCAGCTTAGTTTCTAGAATCTCTGATTCCTCTCCACATGCACAGCAGCCCTGAGCTGTGTGATGAATCTCCCCCCAGCAGAGAAAGGAGGAAAGGGAGATGGGCCACAATCCCTAATCTCCCTGTCAGGATCTGACCCTAGCTGGCCATTCTCCTGAAATCTCAGAGTGGTAGACACACAGACATGTGCTGCCAGGGGACATTCCCTGTGGTTCTGGATCCTGAGCTGCCTCCAGAGAGACCCCAGTCTGGGCAAGCAGCCTAGAATACAGTCAACCTCCAGTAAGCGTTTGTTGAATGAGTAACAAAACGTTGAAGAATGAAAGAGGCTCTCACAGTGCCTTGTGCCAGTCCCTGCCTTTCCAGCCCATCTAACTCCAATATATCTATACAGAAAGGAGCTAAGGCAGCAAAAAGGAAGATGGAGAGAGACTTGCAAAAAACATTTCTTTGTGATTTTCTCTTGTTTGTCTCTGAGGAAGAACTCCGGATCAGAAAAATCATGTAGGCTTCCCAGGGCAGCAATCCCTTCTCCTTCTTGCCTCCATCCTGGGCTTGTGCCCTTCTAGGCTAAGGGCAGAAAGAAGTAGACAGACTAGCTTGGAGACAACTTTAAGTGAATTCAATTACCATAGCAACCAAAATCAGCAGAATGGAGATTAGGCTCCAGACAGCTGCAATCCTGGCACCCAGGAGAGGCAGCAATCTGAAGGCCATTGCTGTGAGGCCGAGGGGAAAGGGGCCCCCAGCTCATCCGCCCAACATTCTCCAGCTCACTTGTACTTTCTGGACTCTGCAGAGCTCTAACCTAGCAGGGAGCAGACATCCATCTCTGCCTAAAGCTAAAAAGCCTGGAGGGGTATGGGGGTCAGAGCAAGAGCAAATGCTGGCCTCTTATCTCCTGGTGTGCCCTTCTCTGGAAGGTCAGGGTACTGGTCTGCCCTCCATACTTCCCTGCAGTATAATATTTAAGAATAGCAGCTCTGGAATCAGACTGTTTGGTTTCAAATCCCAGCTCTGCAATCTGATCTTGAGCCAACTGCTGAACTTCTCTGCACCTCTGTTTTTCCATTTGATGAGTGGGGATGATAGTACCTGGTTCAGAGAACTGTTGTAAGGACCATAAAATAAGAATCCAGAGAAAGGCTTAGAACACTGTGTGACACATAGTAGTCAGGCAAGAGTTTCTGTTGTTTTCATTGCTGTTTATCATTTTAGAACAGGGGTTCACAAGCGCGTGCCTAGACCAGCAGCGTCAACTTGCATTTGGGAACCTGTTAGAAATGTAAATTCCAAGGCCCCTCCTAGCCTTTGTCTATTGCCCTGCTGATGAGCGCTCCTTTGTCAAGGTGAGGTGCCCAGCCTGAGGCAGCAGAGATAATTCTCGGTGGGGGGGGGGTGGGGGGGAGGCTAAGTTGGTTCATAATAGTCAGTCCCCCACTCCTGCTCCTGAAGCCAAATAGAATCCTAGAGGACCGCACAGGCCACCTGACAAACAACTGAAGGCTTTGCTCTCTGGGGGGCTTCATCTGTGTCCACCAACTGTGGTCAGCCTGGGGAATCTCTGTAAGAACCAAACCCCAGACAGCTGGTGTTCTCATTTACCTACTCATTTCCCCTGAAAGATGTTAAACAAGTCTTTGATCATTTCAGTCTGAAAGAGCTGTTGCCTTCCCTGAGGGTGGAACGCTTTTCTGTAAAGTGGGGATAAATATAAGGGCCAATTTCAGAAAAATAATTGCCCTGTTCATGTAGAAATGAGGGTGAAGGTAGGCACCACCTTTATGGCCCTTGCCTCTTGTGCTTTCAGGCTTTATTTCCTAATGTCACGTGAGTGTCCAGAGAGCAAAGATGTTGCCCTTCATTTAAGTGAAGAACTTGCAATCATGGCTAGGGAGGGTATTTTCTAGTCCACCTTCAGGGGATTTGCTCATTCCTCAAACAGTTTTTGAGCACCAGTGATGGACCAGACCTTGTGCCACTGCTGGGGATGCTAAGATTAACAGGATTTCAGGAGTTCGGCTTGGCAGTGAATGTGGAGCTCACAAAGTGCTCTTTGATGGGGGTAGGGGGAGTGTGGTGAGGACATTTGGGGCAGCATGATTAACCCCACATGGGGCAGTGGGGCTGGGCATCAGAGAGGCCAGGCATCTGGATTGGCATGGAAGGAAGAAAACAGTTTTGCCCAGTGGAGAACTTGGAGGGAAGACTCTGCAGGCAGAGAGAACAGCAGGTGCAAACAGGAAGTGGGGCAGGCCTGGTGTGTCTGGGGGAAGGTGAGAAGTTTAAGGATGATAAAGCGTATGCACATGCGCATATGCATGCTTGAGCGTATGTGTGTGCACACGTGTGCAGATTGGGGGACAAGAAGGGGGTGGCAAGAAGAATGATGGGGGATGAGACCCAAAAGTTAATCTCTCCTCTTATATCTTAACTGTGATCAGCTGTTCTATAATCCTTTAGCTTCTGTGGCCTGCTATGCTGGGATTTTGCTAAGCCTTATTTTGAAAATGTAGCCCCCTATAACCAAAGGAGTTATTGAGTTTGTTTCAGGTGAACCCAGCCTGTTTCTGAGATCTGCATTGCTCTCAGGCCTCGAATATCCCCAGCTGGCAGGTCCCTCAAGTCCGGCATAAACAGCTCTGGCTGGAAAAGAGGCTGAGAGAGAATTATGACCATCCTCCTTCCTGGAAGGGCTGCATCTATACCCCCAGCAGCTCCCCTTTGCACTCCTGTGTCCCAGATTAGCACGGTCATTTGTCCAGGCAGCACAGCCTGACCTGGGACCTTCTTATGCTGCTCCACATCCAGCCAATCAGAGTCCTGATCCTTTTTTCCATAAACATATTTCTGTCATGTTACCACTTGTCCATCCCCAGTACCACTGCCCTAGTTGGAGCCCTCCTCATTTCTCTCCTGGAATACTGCAGTAGCCTGCTAATTGGTCCCCCTGCTTCCCATCTGGTCCTCCTCAAATCCATCCTCCACATTGCTGGGCCAGAGTGGGTTTTTTTTTCAAATAAGATCTGACTGCATTATGCATTTGCCTGAAGCCCTTGGGTGGCATCTCATGGCCTGCAGAATCGGGTCCAACTCCTCAGCTTGCCACACAAGACCTCCATGGGCTGCTTCCCCCACCTCGGCTCTGATGTGCCCTCCCTCTGGCTTCACACTCCAGGCACATGCTGAGATGTTTCATGCCCTGGTGTCTTTGCTCTGCCTGGTGGTCACATCATTCCCTCACTCATTTGGCCGATTCCTGCCTTCTTTCCAGGCTCAGCTCAGATGTTGTCTCCTCCAGAGCATCTTCCCTGACAGCTCAGCTGGACCAAATGTCTCTTCCCTGTGCTTCCCTGGGGTCCACACATACCCCTATCACACATACTAGCTTTGCCACTATTGCAGCTGTGTGACGCATGCCTCCAATTCTTCATCTGAAAATGGAATAATAGCTCTATCTCATGGGATCATTTTGAGAATTTGTAAATCTAGCTTCTAGTTACCCCTCAGACTTCACTGACCCCAGATGAGGTTTCCGTAAGCCTAAACATCAGTGCAGAATGCAGACTCGATGTCTGTCTTTCTCTTTAAACCATGAGCTATACTCCAAGAAGGCAAGGTCAGTGTCTATCTTGCTCACCACTATATGCTCGACACAGCAATTGCATATTCAACAATTGCATCTGAATGAATGAATGGTTTAAGAAGTGTTTGTTGAACTAACATTAGTGGATAAAGACCTATCAGTTCAAATAAAATGTTTATTGAATGCCAGCTTCCCCTATTAATATATAGGTGGAGCAGGGGAATGCAAATAAGCGAGCAGGCTGACAGCAAAGCCTGGTCAGAAGAGTATCTTGAGTTGAGAGTTGCATTCAGCTCAGCAGCACTTGAATAGAGTGAAATGAGAAGTAAAGGGAATCTTCCAGAGAAAAACAATCAGTAAGTCACTCCCTCTCCTCACCCTCATCGCCATCCCAGTGATGCAAGCAGCACTGTAATTCACTAAAAAGGCTGTTGTGTCTCTTTCTCTTTTTTTGTCTACATCAGGAATCTGGAGCAAAGAAGGAGCCTGCTAACATTGAACTTGTATTTGCAAAATTGACTCAGGCATTAGTTAAGAAGTCATTAGCTTACGACTTTGGAGATTCTAGTCTGTCTCACTGGGAAAAGAGCCCCATGGAGCTATCAGGCAGGGTATTCACTCTGTCATCAACAAAGAAGTTAGAATGTTCTGATTTCTTTAAGCATGTGGCTGTTTTTTGTTGTTGTTTTTTCACACCGAGGTTGGCTGTCTGCATTCTTTATGACTCTGGGCATGATTTAACACATATACTTAAAAAATGGAAGAACAGCTTCTTAAATTTGCAGTAAATGTATTGTTCAATAGACTTGATTTACTAGTTATGAACTATGGAAGAGCCACCGTGGCGATTTATTGTCATGTTGTCTCAGGCACTGGAGCCACTGCCTGTATCTGCTCCAATCCCATAGAAGTAATCCAATGAAGCGAAGACCCACAGCACTTCTTGGCACCAGCTTGGATTGTGACTGCCACACCCTATTCTGTATATCAGGCCCCCCCTTCAGATGATGGGATGACGGCAAGTAGGAGGGGAGTGGGGCATGGCCCACGGATTTAGTGGCACTTGTTTCACAGTGGCTGGTCAAGGAGCAGAGGTTTCTGGGCATCACAGCTTGTGAGAGATTTACAGGACTCCACTTGCCTCCCTGGTGACTCTGCAGAGGAATTAAGTAGATGGGAAGTGTGTGTGTGTGTGTGTGTGTGTGTATGTGTGTGTGTGTGTGTGTGTGTGTTGAAAGGAAGGAAGGACTGAGACTTATGATTTAGATGGATTGAGAAGGGTCAGCCTCTTGAGAAAAACCTCCACAAAATAGTATCTGCTTTTGATACCTGAACTGAAAACATCTGCTGTTCCCTAAACATGGCTGGGAAGTGTGGTAAGTTCTATAGTGGGAAAGGGGGTGGGAGTGGGGAAGAAGCATTTCCAAGCTAAGCCCTACATGTAGGAGTTAGCTAAACAGACATGGAGAAAGATAGAGTCCCTGCAGAAGGAAGAGTCTGAGCAAACACTCAGGGGTAAAAGCAATCCTGTGAGTTTGGAGAACTGCAGCACTTTCAATATGGCAGGAACATCCGGTTCAAGGGGCCCAGGAGTAGAAAGTGGAAAAGCAGAATTAATCAATGATTCAGTAACAACAGGGGACATGTTGAGATGTTTACACAATTCTGAGGGCAATGAGAATTACAGGATTTCAACCAAGGGGAAACATTGTTGGATATGTGTTTTGAAAAATCACTCTGGCTGCTGTGTGAAATATTCTTAATTCCGGCCAGGAAGCACAGCCCTGTGTTCTCTTCCAGTCTCTTGGCATCTGATGCTCAGTAGCTACACAGATGCTTGGGAGGGAATGATGTGAGGCTCCTGCTCTCAGGACTGTCTGGAGAACACGGTCAGACAGAGCTCTTCTGTTTGAGGAAGTCATATTAAAATTATGTTACCGGTGAGTACAGGAGGGCCATAAGATGATTGCCTGAGCGTTAACTAAGAAAGGCAAGAACAAAGACCCAAGGTTCAGGCCAGGGCAGAGGCCCTTAAGTCTATGACAATCTGATTGCTGGCTACGCTACCCTCTACCATCTCGTGAACAGCATCCCCAGCTTCTAACTTTTCTGTGGGGGTCTGGGGAAGGGTACATTGTGAATGAAGGTCTATGTAAGACAGCATTATCCAACAGAACTTTCCATGATGACAGAAATATTCTCTGTCTGCATATTCCAATATGGTAGCCATTAGCTACAGGAGGCTACTGCACACTTGAAATGTGACCCAGCAATTAAGAAACTAAATTTTTAACTTTATTTTATTTTCATTAATTTAAACTTTAATTTAAACAGCCCCATGTGGCCAGTGACTATCATATTAGCACACATCTAAGATGTGAGCTCTCCTTGAAGACAGTCCTATCACACGCTGACCATGTAGGAGATTCTTATAAGTATTTTTTTTTTTTTTTTTGAGACTGGAGTCTTGCTCTGTCACCCAGGCTGGAGTGCAGTGGTGCGATCTTGGCTCACTGCAACCTCTGCCTCCCGGGTTTGAGTGATTCTTCTGCCTCAGCCTCACTGGGACTACAGGCTGCGCCACAATGCTGGGTTAATTTTTGTATTTTTAGCAGAGACGGGGTTTCACCATATTGGCCTGGCTGGTCTCGATCTACTGACCTCGTGATCCTCCTGCCTTGGTCTCCCAAAGTGCTGGGATTACAGGTGTGAGCCGCCGCACCCGGCTTATAAGCAATTCTTATTTGTTGTGCCTGAAGGCAGTGTGGTTTAGAGGAAGACTTTGGACATTGGCATAGACAGACTGAGGGTTTAAACCCCATCTGTGCCACTGTATTGGTCAGGGTAGGCTTACTACTTTATCATACATCACACGCATTTCAGAAGTGTCGCATAATAAAAATGTATTTTTTGCATATTTCACAGTTCAAAGTAGGTTGGGAGGGGTCTCTGCTTCACATAGTCACCCAGGGACCCAAGTTTCTTCCTTCTTGTGGGTCTGTCCTTGTCTAAGCCCTTGAAATTGTTTCCATTCAGCCAGTGGATGGAGAAAGAAAGAACATGCTAAATTGCCCTAGATGTTTTTTATGGGATTGGCCTATATTACTTTGGCTAGAACTTAGTCAGATGGCCAAACCTAACTGCAAGAGAACCTGGGAAAGTAATCTAGCTGTGTCTACGGAAAAGAGGAACTGAACTTGATCAGCATCTAATCAGTCTCTGCTACACGTAACTACTAGCTGTGTGACCTTAGGTCATGGTTTTCTTATCCGTAAAATGGAACATCAGAATTGGTGAAGGCTAAATGAAGTAAAGTATGTGGAAAATGATGAATCCAGTTGAGATTCATGACTGTGACGCTTCTCTCTCAGCTTGGACCTCATTACAGCTATTGAGCATCATCCCTGCTGCAGAAAAAAAAAAAAAGCTTGCACATAGTCAGTGGTACCACTACCATGCATTTTATGGGTTCTTTTTTCTACCCAAGGGACAGGACAAACTTTGGACAGCATTTAGTAAACCCTCAAGCTTGCCTAACCCGGAGACCACTCCTGGGCATGGATGCAGGTAGTGGCCAAATGTTCTCATCATCACTGTGGGAGGGAAGAATGACTTCTCTTCTACAGAGATGGGTTTTGTTGGCCATAACAAAGGTGCAATTATAAAAATATTTACAGATGAAATTATGTTATATTATATCTGGAATCTGTTTCAAAATTATGGTGGGGGAGTGTGTGAGTAGGGTACAGATGAAAAATGATTGGCCGTGAGTTTGTAACTCTCAAAGCTAAATGACAAATTCATGGGGGTGTATTATACAATTCTCTCATCTTTTGTATGTGTTTGGAATTTTCCATAATAACAAATTTAGTTATTTTCCTTTTTTTCTTTCTTTACCTTGCTGTCTCAGCTCGAAGGACATAATAAAGAATTCTGTAAGAGCCACGAGGACCCATCTGTAATGAGGATTTTGCAGAGAAGTCCAGAAGCCTCTTATGACTTTGCAGTGTGGGGACAATAGCTGGACTTTCTTTCTTTACTGATTGATTCACCAAAGCAATTAACGACTTTGCAGTTGAGTCTCCTGCAAACCCAGTGAGGCAAAAATACCCAACCCTAGCCTTGAGTTCTGAAGAAAAAAATGCACTTGACTATAAGTATCATAGATGTGCAATGCTGGAAGGGCCTTGGTGCTCATGAGCTGTGTCTGTTTACCAAGAAGAGGTTGGTATATAAAATTAGTGCCCACATTTCCCCATTATAACACTTTCGCAAAAGCTGGAGACTTGATTTTCTAGCTGCAGAATTGAGACATAGACTACCTTGCTGCTTATAATGCATCAATTAGTACCAGTTTTATGAATGGGCAGGACTCTGTGGAGTTGGGAAGAGTCTTCTGGGACCCCAAACTTTCCCCATTACTTTGATGAATGCTTGCAGTACCATCTACTCTATTTCACTGTCTTGGCTTAAGGCTCTGACCTACTAAAATGTGAATTCTGTATCTCTGGATGAGATGGCCACTTACATGTCAGTTCAGATACTTTTATCAGTTCTTGCTAATGAGGAAGCAATGGAGAGAAATGGGTTGAAGCTCAAGGCTGTAGAAATGGGGTTGTACAGAACAGAGAGAGGAGCCAGTGGGATGAGGGAGAGTGTCTAGGGACAAACTTCTCCGATTTCACACATTTACCAAGGTTCGGTATAAACAATAATTACATAGAAAGAACTCAGGTGATCTGTCTAAACTACACAAACAAATTACTGCTTGTAAAGCTGTACCCAGGATTTAAAAGAGCTAGTTTCAGACACATGTAGGCTCAGTGACAATATTATAACAGTCAACATTTTTATTTATTATTGTATACGAAACATGTTGTATGCATTATCTAACTCAGCCTTCATGAACCTTCATTGTAACCCATTTTGCTAGGTGGGGGAACTGAGCATCAGAGAAGTAAAGTGGCTTGCCCAAATTCACACAGCTGGTGAATGACAGAGCCAAGACTTGAAGCCAGGTCTATCTGGAGCCCATGTTCTCACTACTAAGCCTTCACTGTCTCAGATTTGGGATGTGCTTTTCATGCAAGTTTATACTTAAAGTTCAGCAGCCTTTGGTCTTGGCATCTTCCTGAGCAAAGCCATGGTTAGGCTAACACATTTTGACAGGTCCCCATGCTGGCTTTTATGGTGAGCTGTCAGCTTCAGGCAACCAGGAACATTTTCAATGGACCATGCCCTGGCTGTGCCCAAAAAGGTGATATTCTGGGTATGTGATTGACATTCTGCCAGAAAGGAAAGAAAAGAGTTCTCTGAAAACCAATCTGGTTCAAGAAAAGAACACTGGCAAGGTCTCTGCAGGCAGCATCGACTGAGGCTCACTTTGTAGAAACGAAAAGCCTTTCCTTTCCTCCCCACTGGAGGAGGGGGGCTTTGGGGCTCTTTTCATCTAGGATCAGCTGAAAATCGAACACCCTCATTCTTTCTTTCTGTCCTCATGCTAGTGCTTAAGATCAATCAGATAGGACCTGGAGACCAATCAGTTGACAAATTAATCGCATATTCCCGGTCACATGCAATCAAGGGAGCCATGCAAATTAAAGTTAAAATAAATTATGAATGCAAATGTATTGAACATCTGTAATGTGCCAAGCACTGAGCTAGGATTCAGAAATAGCTAAGACAATGGTCCTTGCCTTAAACAGCTTGAAGTCCACAGAGGGATACCAACGTGGGGAAAACAAGGCCATACAGGTTATAAGAACCATATTTGAGGTATGCAGGAAGGATTGTGAAAGTCCAAAGTGGGGAATGATTAGTTCATCCTGTAGCGTGATGGAGGACTTTACTAACACTTACATGACTTTTTTCTTGGGTGTTCAAGGTTTGAGGCTGAGTAGAAGTTTGGTAGCAAGACAAAAGAAATAGGAAGTGGTGGAAGGCGTTTCTGGAGGAGGGTACAGCATGTACAAAGGAATGAAGATATGAGATTTTGCAGGTAAGGAAGAAAAGATCTACATGCTAGAAAGAAAGATGTGAGTAGAAGAAGGTAAGGCTGGAAAGAAAGTGGGGGAGATAACATGACAGAAACAGGGTTTTTTAGGGGAAACAATCGATTGCAGAAGGATTAAGCCTGGTGCCTGTACACAAAGATGGAGATGCACAGTGGAAGAAATCATAAGCGTCGGAGTGAACTTGAAACCATGGGCTTGCATAGACTCTCCAGGGAAAAGGGCAGAGAGAGAAGCAAAGAAGACTAAGGACAGAGACTTGGGAAACATCAGCACACAAGCAAAAGAAACCACCAGCAGAAAACAAGTCACTACATCCAACAGCTATATCCCCAGCCTCCACCCACCCCTCTCCAAATCTGCTAGCCAGAAACTAAACAAATGATTAGAACTTTCCCCCAACTTCCAGTACCTGTCTCCCCTTCTCATATTTTCTTTCTCCTTTTCTTCCCTCCTCTTCCTTCCCTGGCATCTTCGTCCAAGGGAGGTCTTGATGACCAGAAAACCCTCCACCTGGGCTTTGCCCCCGCTAGGAGCTGCCTTGATTGGAGCTGCCTTGATTGGAGCAGGGGTCAGGCTTGCCAAAGGTCCACTGGAGCCCAGAAACGTGGATGGCTTATCATTTGCCATAAGTGGTCTAAGCATATTGATTAATGAGATGACCATCCGGGCCACTACTGGCCTCCAAAATGGAGTTAGGGCTGCAGGAAGCAAGAGTTCCCCACCCTCATAAAGGAACCAGAAACATCTGATAGTTGTGAGCATTCAGCCATTGGGGACCACCAATCTTGGACAGTGCTTGCTGTCCTGGAAGCTAGACAACCTGGGCTGATACCTGGAAGGCAGAGCCCTAGCCTTCTGGGACTAGGGCACACCTCCTCAGCATTTACACCACCACCTCCTAACCTGCCTTGGAAACTAGAGAAAGCCAAGCCACCTTCAAGCTTTAGAATTCCTCAGGCAGACATCACCCTGAAGAAAAATAGGGTGCATCCTCACCCTGGACATATGGAGTCTTCATCCCTGCTTTAGTTCATTTTGCATTGCTAAAAAGGAATGCCAGAGGCTGGGTAATTTGTTAAAACAACAACAACAACAACAACAACAACAAAAAGGTTTATTTGGTTCATGGTTTACACAGGCTGTACAAACATGGCACTAGCATCTGCTTCTGGTCAGGTCTCAGGAAGCTTTCATTCATGGTGGATGAGAAGGGGAAGCAGATGTGTCACATGGCAAGAGAAGGAGCAAGAGAGAGAGGAGAGAGGTGACAGACGCATCATAACTAGCTCTCACGTGAACTAATAGCGCAGGAACTCACGCATTACCATGGGGAGGGAACCAAGACATGCATGAGGGACACACACCTCCCACTGGCCCACCTCCAACACTGGGGATTGCATTTTAAGATGAGATTTGGTGGGGACAAATATTCAAACGACATCAACCCCACACCTAACCTATGGAGGCCAAACACAGAAGAGGTCAAGAATGTCCTCTTAGGGTAGCCCCTCTATCAGACTGAGGAGGCTATTCTACTTTCAGAAGCAGGAAAACCAAGCACCCTGGGGTAGTGACAAAAGGGAGAGACGAGAGCTCCAACCTAGCTATGCAACCTCACATCCTTCTGGAGTGTCCCTCTCTACCAGCTACCTTCAGGTTCTCTATCAATAAAACTGTAGTAATAGCTACAGTGCAGGATTGTGGAAAATCTAGCAAGGAGCCCAACATATGGTGGCTCCTCAACTTACGGCTGATATGCTAAGTCTGATACAAATCGAGCATTCGCAATGTTGCTTTCATCCCTTGGACAGCCTCCTGCTCTTCAGAGCTCCTCTTCCTGCTAGCAGCCTCCTGCAGCCCTATCTTCTTTCCTTAGATGTTCATGAACCGAGGTGAAGTAAACTCTAATAGCAACTAAATAAAAGCTCACATGCCCAGCTGTGGGAATAAGGGATGGAAGGCAATGGCGGGATGAAAGTGAGAGTACCTCAAACCCAAGGGGAGCCTCAGGGAGAATGCGGCGCCACCCTCCTGACTTTCTCCTGACTTTCTCGCTGGAGCTCACGCTCATAAAGCCTTGCTTTCAGTGGTTAAATAAGGGAGGCTGGGACCACATGGATAGTGAGGGTCCTGGGACTTACTCTTCACCATAAAATCGGCCCCTAAGAAATGTCCCATGGGCTTCTGACATGGTCAAGCTCCTTCCTCATCTCTATTCCTAAACTCTTCCTCTATTCCTTCACCAGAAACCTCCCTTTTCTGGGACTTAGGGAATTAGCTATCCCAGCAAGGTGAACTTGACTCTCTGTGGGCTGCGGCCCAGCATTTTTATTGTTACACGCATGGGTGGGTGAGTGACTATATGTGTCTCTGTGTACAACCCGCCAGTTCTGTCTTCCTCCTCAGACAGATTTCTTTGCACCTCCTGCCTGCACCACTCCTACCTTGAACAACAACAACCAACAGTTATAATGCATGATTCTAAGCGCTTTATCTGTGTTAGTTCATTCAATTTTCACAACCCTATAAAGTAGACAGTATTATTTAGTACCATTTGAGAGAGGAAGAAATCTTGGCACAGAGGGGTTAAGTACCTTCCACACGATCAAACAGCCAATTAACAGCAGAGGCAGGTTCAAATCCCTCCAGTCTCACCTCAAAGTCTGTGCTTTTTACATCTAAGGGACATAGCACTCGGAATGTAGAAAGCCTGTAACCCTCAGAGGTACAGCTCACCCCCAAAGTTCTTACCCCAACATGGGGCGGATTGTTGAAATAGGACAGTTATAAGCAGTGAGGGTGGGAGTGACCCTTAAGGACACTCTGAAGCATAGCTTCAAAGAGAGAGCCTGAACAGAGCAACTCTGGGAAACAGCCACACAGACATGCCAGCCAGGCACATCAGCAAAGAGGCAGCCGACTTGCAGCTGGGCTGCCTCTTACCCTCAGAGTCCACACGGTGACAAGCTTTGCAAGTAGCAGCCAGAGCCACGGGACTAAAGAAAAATCCTCGTGTGTGCACAGCTTGGAAAGGACACACACACAGAGAAAGAATAGTCATCCATAGGAGCACCATCTTTAAATAGAAAAGATAGCCTGAAATACACCCCGAGCTCGAGGGTGCTCACACACAAGACACACACGGCCAGGGCCAGAGGAGTGACTGAACAAATGCCTCAGCTGTGCTGGTGGCAAGGGGAGGAAATCTAGTGCCCTGGCAGCTCCTGACTTTCAGTTCCTATTTAAAATGTCTGAATTGGGAGCATCGACAAGCTCCCAAATTAGCTTTTTAAATAGAAGCTGAGAGTTAAAGGAAAAGCGGCCGTGTCATGGGGGAAAAGCAAGTGAAAATCCCGGCCAGGCTGGGACCAGAGGCAGACGGGGAAGGCGAGGACAGGCAGTGCTGGAAAGATGCAGCAGAGGGCTGGGGACCCGTGGGAAGGACAGCATCTCCTGGGCAGTAGGGCTACTCCAGCTGCCTGAGTCAAGGGACCTACTTTCTCCCCATCACTTGCTCTCATTTTGCAGAACACCTGGTTGTAGGAAGGGCTGGTAAACAAAACCCACAATGGCCTAGACTAGAAATCCCAGTCTTTCCTGTTTTCCCTAGATGGCTAAGACAGAAAGGAGAGAATAGTCTACAGCTACCACACTTAAGCAATGAGATACCAGCTTATGAGGAATGAGGAGGGAGGTGTCTGAACCAGTGTCTGGTCTTCAAACAGGGCTTACGAGGCTCAGGAGGCCACAATTGTCCCATTAGTTGACTCTCTGGGGGGAAATGATGTCCCCAGCTGTCTCCTGAAGCCTCCAAACATTGAGGCAGATTTAACCCCTGAGCTGCCCCCAAGATGCGAAACAACAGTGAGAATGTACAGGATTTCAAACCTGGGCAGAAATAAAACACGGGTTTCACTTCTTTGAATTGAACATGGGATGGAGGACTGAAGGAAAGTGCCCCTGCCTCCTGAGTGGTGGCCACCCAGGACCTGAGGCACTTTCTCCCAGGGATTAAAGCAACTGAGGTGTGCAGTTGCCAGCAAATGAGCCCCTCCCCAGAGGGAAGGGAGGAGGGAGATGGGAGCAGGCCAGGGCCTTCCCTGAATTCTTCCCCTGTCTGCCAGGGAGTGGCAGTGTTGTTAATCATTATTACTGTATGCAAATCCCACACAGCTCCGGGACTCCTGGCAAATGCTAATGGAGCCCACGCCCACCTCCTGAAGGGCCAATTGTGCACCTTTCAGACTGACAGACTGAAGGGGGCTCCGGGGAAAGTGAGAGTGAGTGAATGAGGGACTAACCTGCCAGGGGCCCACGAGGGCCCAGACCACAATTACCAACTCCTACTCCTTCATCTGGAAGAGGGCTAGGGGTTTTCACCAGCCAGAAGCCCCGTTCCGTGCTCAGGGAGGTCCTTTTCCAGCCCTGGGTCTACAATTGTCCTCGGGTCTACATCACCCTCGCAGTCTAGAACACCCCCGCGATCACAACACACTTCACATTTCTCCGCCTCGGCACCCACCTCTCCACACCCAGAAATGTGATCCTCAAGCCAAGCGGACCCGTCCCTGCTGGGGCACAGGGCTGCCTCGCTTTCCGAGCGCCAGGCCGAGATCCGGGATTCCGGGCACCGAGGCTGGAGACACCGTGAAAGCCGGAGCCGCGGGTTCGCCCAGCGGCTGGGACTGCGCCCTCTGCGCGCCGCCGTCCTGAGGGTGGGAATCTGGGCCGGGCACCTGGCCCTGTGGGCACATGCCGACCTTCCCACTCCGCATCCTGGGTCCACGAGGCATGGAGCAGTGGGGACCCACGGGCGTCACGGACGGAGGGGCTGGGCGGGCTCCAGTTGTAAGGGGACAGGCTCGGGTGAGAGTTCACACTCCCAAGTCCAGACTCTCGGTCTGGGTGGTGGGTAGATGTGGCGGGATAGGAGGGCGAATCTCGACCTTTCGAGGGTGCCCTAGCCTTCCAAGAGGAGAGCGGCTCATACGTGGGGTTGGAGGCAGTGTGTCCCCCAGGGACCTCTTCAGCCTCAGCACTCGGAGCTGAGAGCCAGGGGCCAGCAGGGAAGCTTGCGCGGTAGGGGGCCCCACCTTGCCAGGTGGCCGGGCTTGGTCTCTAGCAAGTGCTGCTGCCCTGTGGACCGTCAGCGAGAAATAGACACCCAGCTAGGTGCACACACCCCAAGCGCGCACACGCCGGCGCTCCCTGCCGCCTTTCCGCGGGTCCCCAGCCACACACTCCCCCGAACTTACGCTCACGCCGTACTCCCCACTCCTCCCACCCTCAAACCCAGCTCACCTTGCCACGCTCACCCCCGTGCCCACCCTCGCCGGCACACGCGCTCACACCCGCGTCGGTACACTCCGCCACCTCCAGGCACACCCTAGGATTCCTCCACTCGCCAGGGAGACGCACCAGGCTCTGCCTCGTCTCCCCACCCCCCGCTCACGCGCGCGCCCCTCTCCACACACACACACACGCATTCACACTCATACACACCCTCGCGCGCGGAGTCACTCCCCCTCGCACGCCCTCGCCCTGGGCACCCTCCCGCGGCGAGACTCCGGGTCCTCTCCTCTCTCCCTCCGCTGCCTGGCGGCTCGGCGCTCTCCGGCCGGGCCTGGGGCCGCTGGGCCCGCGGGGATCGGAAGGGAGCGGAGGGCGCAGCCTTGCCACCTCCCCCGGACTCTCCTCTCCTCCCCGCCCCGCCCGCGCCGGGCCCCCACCGCCTCCCCCCTCCGGAGAGGGACCTCGGGAGAGGCAGCCCTTGGCCGGCCGGGCTCCGCTCCGCGCGGCGCCGGCAGCGGCGGGGGCAGGGAGCGAGCGAGGGAGCCCGCGAGCCCGCGATCGGAGCGGCGAGGCGGGGAGGGGACGCGCTGCTGAGCCGGGGCTGGAGCGGCGGCGGCGGCGGCGACAGTGGCGGCGGGGGAGGGAGGGCCCCGCGGACGGACGGACGCACGAACCGACCAAGCGAGGGAGGCAGCGAGCGAGACTTCGCCGGCGAGGAGGAGCCGCGCGAGCGGCGGCTGCTGGGCGCTTCCCCGCGCTGCTGGGCGCTCGGCGCCTCCGCGGCCCCCGGCTCCCGGCCGCAGCTTCCTCGCGCGCGCGGGGCGCCGGGCGCGGGGCCCGGGCTGGCTTCGCGGAAGGTAAGAGGGACGCGACCGAGCCTTCTGGAGCCAGGAAGTGAGAGGAGCGCTGCTCCCACGCCTGTTGCTCCAGCTGCCCACGCGGCACCCTCCCACTCCCGCGCCCGGGCGGGTGGGCGCTGGGGCGCCGGAAGGATTGGGGGTGGGGCCCGTGCCGTGGGGGAGCAGGCAGCCGGCCCGGGGGCGTCGGTTCCCTCGGGCTGTGGAGCCACCTCCGGGCAGCCAGGCGCTGGGGTTCGGGGGTGGGGTGTGAACCTCTGCCCTCTCTCCATTGGCCTGTCTTCCCTTGGCGAGTGCCAGAGACAGGTGGCGAAGGCTTGCTCCGTCCTCGCTCTTGGTGAGGGAAGAAGGAGAGAAATGGCTGAAAGTGGAAACCGGGAGCGGTTTGGAGCGCTTCGCAAAGTTCTGCAGCCGGGCGAGCCGGCGGTGTATCTACCAGAGGCTGGGGGCCAGTCCATCTGGATCTGGTCCTGCCCGAAGCCGCTTCCACCCCGCGAGCTCTGGGAAAGATCTCTACCCGACGCCAAGGGCCGTCGCGGCCCCTGGGAGGGGGATCGAAAGACTCACTTTGCGAGGTGTTTACACTGGAGGTGGGGGACGGGAAGGGACTGGGCAGAGAAGTTACCTGGACTCAACTAAATTCCTGCGCTTGCTTAGTGTTGACATTCGAATCCGGTCCAAGATGTTCTGCTTTTATCCCGGGCAGCTCTGATATGTCAGCAACAGGCTGGGGTTCCAGACCTGAAATCGCACTGCAAGAAAAAGGGTCCGTGTATTTCTTAAGAGAGAGCGTCTAAACTTTCTCGGGGTCCTAGGCACAATGTGATCTGTTTGTAAGACCAGGCATGCGTTGCTGTATTTTGCATGGATGTACGTGATGGTTAAATGTATGCCTTGTTTACTTTACTTCGAGGGAGCCTGTATGTTTACTGTCTGTAGACAGGGCTCCTGGGTGTGCACGAATTCAATGCAAAGCATGTATACATTTCCCCATGTGGACCTGTTGGCACACAGGAAGGGAACTGATGTGTTTATTTTTTCCTTGTCTCTACTTGAATGCAACACAATGCAAGTATACAAGGGACCCGCCTCCCCAGCCTCCCCCACCCCAACCCCTCAGAGAAAGAGGTTAGTAGCTTATTCCCTTTTGCTCTTGAGGAGGCTGGAGAAAAACAGTTCAGGAAGGTGCCCTGGCTAGCCTAGGAGTGGCACTGTTGGAGAAGAGGATCTGCGCGTGTGCCCCAAGCCTGTGCCCCAAGGATCCCCAGCTTGGTTCACCTTTCATGCCTGCCTACCAAAATCCTCTGAACATAGGAGATGCTCTCTGGGTCATGGGCACTTTCCCCTGCCCCCAGACCAGCCCCATTCTAGGCTAAGGGATGTGATGTGAGATTGTAGAAGGAAGTTTCCAGAGGCTCTCCACTGAGGTTATTGAAGGACAGACCTTGGTGTCATGACTTTTTTTTTTTTTTTTTCCCCTGCCTTATGCCTGTGCTCAGCTAGGTGTCAAACCCCAGGACAGGCTGTCTGGTCACTCTGCCCACTTTTGGCCTTTTACCTCCAAAACAGAAACTGTTTAATGGAGTAGCTGACTTTTTAGAGCAGGGGAAAATGTTTCCCTTTGCCAGGATTTGTCACCTTTTTCATTTCAGAGCTTACCTGTTTTGAATGTCTCTTTTCCAGCCTCCCCCAACCCCCTATCTTTCCCACTGTCAAACTCTTCTGCCAAAAACAAAAATAGCTTCAGATTTTTCATTTGTAAGGCGTCCACGTCCTAGTAAAACCTTGGCATTTGAGGCATGTGCAGTGCCATTGGCTGGAAATGGGGCCGCACTGTTGTGCCTGTTGCAGGAATTCATACCCAGGCCAGCTCCGGAAGGTGTTGGTTCCTGTCAGGGGGTGAGCGCTGCTGTATGAGCCATGGAGAAGGCCTGTTTGAGTGGGTCATGCCTGCAGGGTTGTGGGATGGGTATGGCCAGTATGGCCTTGGGTATCGTATCTGGTGGGATACTTGTCCTCCCCTTCCACTCCCCTACCCTCACACACAGAGAAAGTAACAATGGGGTAATTGCTCCTTTTTTGGTATATTTCGACCAGGGGGACAGGGGCTGAGCCTCTGGAGACAGCCTGGGGCTTGCTTGGCCTTCTTTAGGAAGATTGCCCTGGATTCACGCCTGGGGTAAAGGTTTGGCTTTGGGATCAGAAGCTTTTATGATCTCAAGATAGGGAGGAGTTAATTTTTCCTTCCCCTGAGCTCTCAATTATTCATCTGAAAGCAGTTTGTAAAACACTCGTGGTCCTTGTAGGAGAGAAGATTGGCTTAGGGTAGAGAGGGGTAAGGTAATGGGACTCAGCTTGGCAGGGGCAGGTACCGGTCACTGAAGCTTGGGAATCAGGGCAGAGCAGGACTAGGAGAATGAAAGGGGAAGGACATCACCCTCTCAGGGGGCAGAGCTGTGTGTCTGGCCGCACAGGGTTCCACAGGGTGCCTCTGATTCTGTGGTCTCTTACTCTTTGCTTCTTGAACCCCCTGAAGATTCTGCCTCTCTGAGCTTCGTTCTGGGATAAAACAAGATGTTAAGGGTCAAAGGTCCAGGGCCCAGCGTCTGGGAGCTTGGTCTCCTTTACTTTTTAGGAAGGTGGCCAGGGGTCCTGTGGGTAGACCAGGTCTTGGATTGCCCTGGGTTCCAAGTGACGCAGGTTGTGTGCCCTGTGCTGAGCACCAGCATCAGCAGGAATTCCCAGGACTCCCTTTGCTACACTGAGGCTCAGGCTAACTCCTTCCTCACAGCAATAAGCCCAGATGCTCTACTTCCTTCTTTGCATGGGTGACTGTCATTAAGAGGTCTCAATGAGACCTAAGCTACAGACGTGATGTCCTGGATCCAGTGGAATCAGGGATCATTGATCAGTTGGTCTTTTGTCACATTCTTGTCCAGTTCTTATTTTACAGAGGAGGACTGTGAGGCCCAGAGGGTGACTGTTGCTTGCTTTCACAAGCTGAGGATGAGATTTAAACTGGAATTGCAAGGCCTCACGAGCCCTTGCTCATTGCAGCCTGGGGAAGACAAGGAAAGGAGTCTCTGCATCTTGCTGTCTTCTGTCGGGAACATCAGTATTGGGCAACACCTAGATCAGGAAAGCTGTTTGACAGTGAGGTGATCAATGCTCTATTTGAAAATCATCAGCTCCTATGTACACAGAACTCAGCCACTTTGAAGGAGGCTTCTGAGCGTCCTTCTCCTTACCTGCAATCTTTGGGCAGAAACACCTATATCGTCGGATTTTAGTGGGAATAAATTAAATGTTGTGTGACAGTGTCCAGAGCATCATCCGTGCTCAATAAATGTTAACCAACTCTGAATCTGAATCACCTGTGAACAGAGGTGAACTTGCGGGCTTGCTTTGCAAACACTCCTTGCCCCTTAGAGTTAAATCCTTGCTAAGTGCATGCTGAGGAACTACAAAGTCTCCTAATCCTAAAGAATGTATAGTTAGAAGGATAAATTTCTTCTAGAAAGAAATACAGTGCAGGATGTGTTCCTGATTCTTCTAGCTCTTCTGCAGTGGCATGTGGGTTACCCACTCCATTCGTGAAACAACCTCCATGCTTTCCTCAGTTCCTCAGTTCCAGTAATCAGGGGCTCATCAGGCCTCTGCTGTTTCTCTGTTCTCTGAGTGGTGACACTTACGGGAAATGTCATTGTCATTCCTGTTATCTTCTGCGGCATCTGACTCAACCCCCCCATATTAGGGAGCAAAGGGACCTGTGAAAATTCCCTTTAGCATTCAGATGGGGAAACTGAGGCAGAGATTGGCTTCTTTAGAAAACTCGACTGAGTGAGTCAGAGGCAGTTACTTGAATTGGATTCTTTTGATTCAGATCTGTCTTCAGATTTTACCGCCTGTTTGGAGAGAGAATGCCCACCCTTGGCAACCCCTGAAATATATTAGCAAGGCATAAAATTGATGGGAAGCAAATGGCACCTGTAAAACCAGGGGGCCCAGCTCAAGCACCTACTGATGCAGTGCCCTGTGCTGCCTCCCGGATTGTGATATAAAAGTGGAGGCATCATGGCCTTTGCCCTGAAAGAGCTTAGTGTGGGATAGAGAAAACCGGAGAGTGGTCTGGCTGTACTCTTGAACTGCACGTTGCAACTGCCTGGGTTTAATGGCTCTGCTTACTTATTCCATCCTTTAGACAATTATTACAACTCCTTATGCTTCATCTTTCTTTTGTAGGCAAAACATGGCCTATAGTGGTGTCTACCCCGCAGGGTTGTTGGTGGGACCGCTTGAGATGTTCCATGTAAGCGTGTGGTACTGTGCCTGGCACACCGGCAGCACTCAGCAGACTGCTTGAGGTGGAATCCCTGTTCTGCCGCTTTGGAGTTGTCAGGCTGCTACATCTCAGTGAGCTTTAGCTTTCCTTATCTATGTGATGGGGGACACAATCGACTCTTCTTCCTAGGATTGCTGTGGGGATTAAATGAGATAATCCATGGGAGACAGTGTAATGCCTTGCATAGAGTAAGTGCTCAATTATTGTTAGCTATTATTATTAAGATGTGTATAAAGTATGTGTAATGGCTGTGGGGTGATAGGTGCTAGGGAAGAGAGCAAACAACGAGTCTCTAGAAGTCAGGAGCCCAAAGGGAGAAGAGAATCTCATAGTGGGGAGAGGAGGAGGCATCAGAGAGAGGGTGGTGAATAGGTATAATTCTAATAGGAGGGGTCCAGGGGAAGGATATTCTCATGAGAGGGAGGAGTCTTCTAGAGACAGACAGCCCCAGGATCTGTCCATGAACAAGTCTTGGTCTTATTTGAGGCTAGGATAGGTGCCTGGGGCATTAGGCTGGATATGAAGCTAGGATCTATTTGTGAAAATGCTGGAATACTAGGCCAAAGAGTTTGGACTTTGTTTTGCAGATCGTGGGGTAAAATACAGTCGGAATTAGGGGGCTAACACTAAGCAGAATAGATCTCAGGGGAACAGGAGAAACCGGGTGGGATGTGAGACTGAGACAAGAAGGCCAGTGGGAAGGAGGTCTCAGGGAAGGTGAGCCTTCGTGATGGCGGTAAGAGCTATTGCCTATTATTTGGCAACTGTTTAGAGAAATATGGTCAAGGTGACGGCCCTGCAGTTAGGGATGCCGTGAAGAAAAGGCTAACAGCAGCTTTTTACAAGGAGGAAGGTTCTGTTTAAACCTGTCCACTTCAGAGGCATCCGAGCAGAAAAGTCCAGTGGCAGCTCAGGAGTTTGAGGGAGGTAGAGGTCCGAAAAACCTAGAAGAGCTGGGAGTCAGGAGAAGGTGAAGCAGGTTTACAGGGAGAGGTGAAGATCAACTCCCGTTACAAGTCTTTGTGTAACAGAAAAAAAAATTTCCAAGACTCACTCCTTCCTCATTTATTTAACCATAGAATCACAGCAGCTGAATTCCAGAGGGCCCAAATCATTTAGGATTTGTTCTGTGTGATCAGTTTAGGATTAGTGGAGATGAGTGTGTCAACCCCAAACAATTTCCCATTCTGTTACGTGTGTTTCTGTGTCACCACATGCCTTCCCACAGATGGTATACATTTGGGGACTGCAGAGTGATTTCACTATCATCTTTAAAAAGCCAGATTTGGGAAGGTAAATCTGCTTCCCAAAGCCAAATATAATTCTCCATGCCGTTGCTCCCTCCGTCCACACAGGTAATGGGGAAGTGCTTATGCAGTGTGGTTTAGAGAGGTAAAGGGACGAGGTGGCCTGGCTCTGGAAGAATCTCCGAGGGTGGAGTGGGGGCCAGGTGAGAGAGGCTGGCATGGGAAGGAGCGTTGTTATGTAACCTGAGGGAGCTATGGATGGTGGGCAGATGGAGACGGGAGGCAAGGAATCTAGGGATGGCAGTGAGCGTGGATCGGCTTCCTCTAGGGAGGGAGAGAGACAATGCATGCAAGTCAGGTGAACCAAGAGGCCAAGATGCCCTTCACAGCGTGGGGAAAAGAGACCCTGCCTGGCTTCACTAGCTTTCCCACGTCTTTCCATCATGGCTCTGAGGGGCGAGATTGGATACTAGGTTGCTAGGGCAAGGAGTGGGGGCTGAGTGTCCCGCAGAGTAGCGCTTTGCCACAGAGAGACTTCTCCGTGGGAGTTGGGGACAGAACCTCACCAAACCCGGTGGTCACCTGCCATCTCAGAGAATGTTCTGGACTTGGGCAGCCCCAGCCTCATTCTCACTGGGGAGGAGTGGAAAGAATTGTTTACCTGATCTCCCTCATCTACACCCCATTCCTGATTACCCCAGTGGGTGAAAGAGTGAAATAAAAATTAGCGTGTTTATCTCACTTTTAAATTCATGTAATGAGAACTCATTTGCCCTCTCCCAATTTAAATTGGTAATAACGCCATAACCTTTCAGAGCTGATTATTACCCACCTCTTGCCAGATCTTCCTGCGAAAGAGGCCTTCCCTCCAAATGCTCCTGAGCCCTCTCGGAACCTGACGATTTGTCAGGCAGTCAGCAACATCTGGAGATCCCACCCTGCGGAGCTGCAGGAGCTACGTGTTCTCCCAGAGTCTGGGTCGCAAAGAATCAAGTCCCCTCTCTGCGGTGGGGATTTCAGTTTTATTCATTTGCCCTGGAGACTTCTGCCGTTTCCCTCGCCAGTGATCCTTTCCTGCGTCCTATTTCTTACCTGCCAGTCGATATGGACTCACCCCTTCTCTCTCTCCCCTCCTGTCCCCCAGGGTTTGCTGAACTAACTCCAAGCTGGTGTGCACGGTGTCCCCGCGGCTGCCGGCCCGAGAGCTGGAGTCACCATGGCGGCCGGAGTTGCGGCCTGGCTGCCTTTCGCCCGGGCTGCGGCCATCGGGTGGATGCCGGTGGCCAACTGCCCCATGCCCCTGGCCCCGGCCGACAAGAACAAGCGGCAGGATGAGCTGATCGTCCTCAACGTGAGCGGGCGGAGGTTCCAGACCTGGCGGACCACGCTGGAGCGCTACCCGGACACCCTGCTGGGCAGCACGGAGAAGGAGTTCTTCTTCAACGAGGACACCAAGGAGTACTTCTTCGACCGGGACCCCGAGGTGTTCCGCTGCGTGCTCAACTTCTACCGCACGGGGAAGCTGCACTACCCGCGCTACGAGTGCATCTCCGCCTACGACGACGAGCTGGCCTTCTACGGCATCCTCCCCGAGATCATCGGGGACTGCTGCTACGAGGAGTACAAGGACCGCAAGAGGGAGAACGCCGAGCGGCTCATGGACGACAACGACTCGGAGAACAACCAGGAGTCCATGCCGTCGCTCAGCTTCCGCCAGACCATGTGGCGGGCCTTCGAGAACCCGCACACCAGCACGCTGGCCCTGGTCTTCTACTACGTGACTGGCTTCTTCATCGCCGTCTCGGTCATCACCAACGTGGTGGAGACGGTGCCGTGCGGCACAGTCCCGGGCAGCAAGGAGCTGCCGTGCGGGGAGCGCTACTCCGTGGCCTTCTTCTGCCTGGACACGGCGTGCGTCATGATCTTCACCGTGGAGTACCTGCTGCGGCTCTTCGCGGCGCCCAGCCGCTACCGCTTCATCCGCAGCGTCATGAGCATCATCGACGTGGTGGCCATCATGCCCTACTACATCGGCCTGGTCATGACCAACAACGAGGACGTGTCCGGCGCCTTCGTCACGCTCCGGGTCTTCCGCGTCTTCAGGATCTTCAAGTTTTCGCGCCACTCCCAGGGCCTGCGGATCCTGGGCTACACACTGAAGAGCTGTGCCTCCGAACTGGGCTTTCTCCTCTTCTCCCTCACCATGGCCATCATCATCTTTGCCACTGTGATGTTTTACGCCGAGAAGGGCTCCTCGGCCAGCAAGTTCACGAGCATCCCCGCCTCGTTTTGGTACACCATCGTCACCATGACCACACTGGGGTAAGTCGGCGCTGGCGGATGAAACCAGGACGGAGGTTGCAGGGCAGCTGGATGGCCCCGGAAGCCTTGGATGGTGCCACCCTGGGGAGAGGAGGAGAGGGTCCCTCACCCGAGCGGTGGGAGCAGGGGAGGTTGCGGTATGGGAAGGGGAAAGCCCATGAGTGACCTGTTTGGAGGTGCTAGCTTGCTGGGAATTGAGTTTTCCTTTTTAGGTGGGGGCCTGTGTTTTATAGAACTAAGAAAATTAAGTCGCCAGTTCTTTTTCAGCCGTGCCTTGTGTGCAGGTGAAGCCTCAGGGTTAGGTGATGGCTGCATTCTTATATGCATCTGTGTACATAGGGGCCGCGCAGGGAAAAGGTCAGGGCAGTGCCTGGGGAGGAAGGAGACTGTGAGAAGTTGAGGGGATTCAGATGTCCATTGCCGGAAGACACCAAGAGCACTCCTGCTGGATCCTTCCTGCACTTTTTCTTTGTAGTATATTTGCAGGCCATTTTCCCATTTGTCATACTGTTCTCCTGTGCTGCCAGACACTCAAGGATTCAGTAGCTCTGAGCAGACTTTCTCTAAGTGACTCTGAACTTGGCATTTCCGCAAAGTGAGGCACCTGGTTTATTCTTTCTTTCGAAAGCAGTATCGGTCTTGCTTTCTCAGTCTGAGTCACTGATTGAATGACCTGGGTGACTGTGAGATGGTTTGGATGGATCACGTGGTCGGACACAGAAGCAGCAATATCATTGTAAGGAGGGACAGGTGCTCAGCGAGGTCACAGTAATTCCGTCTCTCCGAGGTCCCCTCTTCAGCTGAGGTCAGAGAAACTTATTTATGATGCTGGGATGTGAAGCTTTCTCTCAGAGGAAGGGGGCTCAGGAAGGAAATTACAATCTTCACCCTAACTGGATTAGAACCAATAAAGGTAGCTTAACGGAGACATAGATTTCTTAGGGGGTTCTGCCTCAGCTATTGGAAGCCATGGAGGCTAGTGCAAAATCCCTCCACAATTCATATACTGGGTCTGTATTTGCTTAGGCCAGGAAGCGTTATATTGCTGATGGAGAATTCATGAAGCTTTTTATTTTGTCTTTGACAGTTTGGTTGGTGGTGTCCTAGTGATTTGATTTTTTTTTTCCTGTCCGAAACCTGGAGGTGGTAGTGTCGGTTTTTCCATAGCGCTGTGTATGCTTATTGGGAGTGACTGAGCAGGTGACAAGACCTTTTAAAATGATTACATTTGTCATTCTGCCACACACAAGAGGGAAGGAGAAGCAAGGGGAAGGGCAAGGGTGTCACCATCCATTTGTGAAGGCAACATTTGATTGGGGCATTCCCTTTGCTTCTCGTCTGTCTAACACTGCCCCTTCCTACCACTCCAACACACACACACACACACACACACACACACACACACACACACACACACACTTACTCTTCAAATGGCTGCTCACCCACAGTGGGTAAGAATGTTTGGTCATTTAACCTTGTTTCTCTTGGCTCAGGTGGCAGATGTGAGCTTTCTGGTGCAGTGGGGTATTTTGGGGATAAAATGGGCTGGAGAGCTTGTGCTGTCGGGAGAAGTCATCTTTATCCCTTCTAGGCTGACCCTGGCCAAATCGCCTCCGTGAAGGGGATCCCACCCATGACCAGACACCTCACTCCCACTTCTAGTCAAGGTCCTGATGTGGCTCTGACTGCCCAGTGCCCTCAGTTGCCCCTTGATGGGACTCATGACACCAGAGAGATCCTTCAGGATAGCCATGGAGAGAGGAAAACAGACATGCTGATAGCCTCCTGCTCATTACTTTTTATTAGTAGTATAACAGCATATGATTGTCTACTATATGCTGGCACTGTGCTAAGAACTTTGCATATATTATCTCTTTAAGTTTTTGCAATAGCCCTGCAAGGTTGGAAAAATTCTATACCCTATAAAGATGCAGAAGGTGAGACTCAGAGAAGTTATATAAATTTCCATAGTCACGTAGCTGATAAGGAGAGAACTAGTTTTCAAATATCAATCTGGCTGCTCCAATGCCCTTTCTCCTTTCACCCTACTACTCAACTTATTCCCATGCCATCAGGGCCCCTAGGTAGAAATCAGACCTTCAGGGTTATTTTTTATTATGGCCTCAGGTTGTGATATCTATTCTAGTCATATTGCCAGTGAAGAAGACATCAGCCCAATGAGTACTATATGCCAGGCATCGTACCAGACACAGAGATTTTAAAAATAAAACATTTCCTTCTGAAGAGTTTAAATACTGCCTTAGTAGGGAGGGATAACATGGGGAGAAATGCCAGATATAAGTGATGGGGATGGAGGCAGCAAACCACATTGCCATGTATGTACCTATGCAACAATCCTGCATGTTCTTCACATGTACCCCAGAACCTAAAGTGCAATAAAAAAAATGCATATATTAAAAAAAGAAATTAGTGTCTATTAACCTATGTTTTAATGCTGTAGGGAAACCACTGACTTCTGTCATTCACTCTGTAGATTAAGGGGTAAGTCCACCATCAAGGTGAACTATCTTGGTCTCATTTTTACTTTCTTGGGAGGGAACTGGTAGATTCCACTGGAGAGTGAAGGGAGGTGTGCCTGCCTTAGGGAGAAGCATGCTTTCCTTGAATGCGGACCTGGTGGGCTTCCTCGCCCCACATCTGACAATGAACGAGTTTGTTTTACCTTCCCCATGCTACTTAACCTTCTCCATTTAAATGTCTAGCTTCTGGGAGGAGAACCAAATGGGCAAGAAAGGAAACCTTTAGTAGCGTCTTCCTTAAACTCAGATAAGTGATGAGAAAGCAACCTTTTCTTTCCCTCTCTCCTGGCTGGTGTAGCTCATTGCTGGGTCAGGCTACTTTGACTTTGACCTGAGCTGGCAGTTGGCACCATTACCAGGCTCGTTGCTTGATTATACAGAGCAAGCGCTTGGCAAATGCTTTTTAATGGATGAGCCAGTGTGAATGGTGTGCCTCTTCCATTTGCTTGACCTGATACTATTCTCAGTCCCTTCTAGACCTACTTGTCCTCTCTAGAGGGTGGATGTAAGATTTGAGCCTGAACAGCCTGCAGCCTCCTCGGCTGTGTGTATTCTGCCCCAGCCCGGTCCCCTAGGA